>JAKSZP010008285.1:0-84992 GCA_022478985.1 Massospora cicadina
AAAGTACTACTATTTTTGACTCGCATAGCTTGATTTTAGTCAATTAATAACAAAAACTGTAGTCTGATTGGAATTTATATTGCAATAAAAACTAGTAACTTTGTTGCCTTGTTTCCACCTCCGCTAAAGCCACAAAACTAATTATTTTTTTAGCCTTTGTAGCGCTTGAATATCACAATTTTTAACGAAATTTTAATACTGGTGCTCACTGCCAGGTCTGCTTCCAAGGCTATCTGATGAAAACATATTTTCATGAAGATAAATACATCTAGCGAAGAAAGCCCCTCGTCTGAGGAATCAATGAGTATCACCTTATGGGTACACTCTAACAGGCAGGAGATGCCTTCCGCTAATATCAGTAATCTTCAATTTTGAGCATCTATGGTCTTGGTCATTGAGGGCCCTGATCAGGATACTTATCAATTTCAATCTGCAGATGTGGAAGAAACAGTCAAGGGCTTAAGAAGGGGCTATTAAGCCTGGTCCCTGCCCTAACTGAGACCCATCATCTAAGGTTGCAGCTAAAATGATGAACTTATATAACAGAGCAGTTTTAAAACATACCAAAGCTGGTTTGGCTAGAACAGAGCAGTATCTTTGGCAGTAAGTTCATTTCGCCATTCATCACGTACTCCAAATTTTAGTGTTACATCATCTTGAGATCCAACGCCTGTTGACCCTGGCGCAACAATTTCATTCTCAGCTATCCTCTTTCTATGAGAATGCTTCTAAATTTGATCAGAATGATTGTGAAGCTATACTTGATAATAAGAGGGAAATCAACGATCTACATAACTATCTGGTGAGAGTTGACCATGGAGTTGTGAATTACATCAGACAAGAATGATCTCAACATGTTAATGATATTGCTAATCCTATTCAACACCGAATCACTACCCTTGAAGATGAGATTACTAAACAACTGGGTCAATTGTGGGCCTAACACAAGGTACGCCTTATTGAAATTGATGGGACACTTCAACAACTTGTCCAAATTGTGGATACCATTTGAGAAGGTGGACCCAGTCCTGTTGGTCCTCCTGGACCTCTGGGACCACCTAGTTCTCCTTTGGTGACCCTGGGATCCCTAGTGAACGAGGTCCTCAAAGCCCTGCAGGTCAACAGGCCCCCTTGGTTTGCAGGTCAAGATGGTTCACAAGGACCCAATACCTTCTGGTCCCCACAACTCAACGTTTTTCAGAATAACAATTCAAAACCCTCAGGTCTACTGGTAACAAGAGTGCTGACGTTATAAACCAAATTTGAGCCATAGATCAAGGATGTTTCTTATCTCTAGAAGGCTTTTGACTAGCCTGGATTAAATACTAACCAACTTATTGGATGATGTTGATAATGCTCATTGTATATGCGATGCCAACTAACCTATGCAAGAAACTCAGTCAGCAATGTTGACAGCTTCCATTGATTGGTTAACTGCTAAATACAGAGTACATAATAATAATCAAGAAAGAATGCTAGCTACGATTTTAACTTGAATTAATCGCCTGCGAATGACAATCTTACACAATGGGTCCAAAATTTACAGGATGATCTCAACAGTAATGGCAAGAAGTTGACTGAATTACTACTCAAGCCCATATCCTTTAGTCTAAACCCTCCAAAGCTGATCCGGTTATGGTCTCTGGCGTACACGTCTTAAGCAATGAACCCTTCAATATTAAACCTACCCTTAAGGATAAGTTTAAGCCAGGTGAAGGTAGCATTCAGACTTTTCTATTTGTCTATGAGCAAGCAATGTACGGGGTGACAGATCAACAGAAAGTTTGGCATAATACTTCTTGTTTAAGGCGATTCACTCAAGTAATCATGGTTCCTCACCTTAAGGTTTGCAATCTGTGGGCTCAAAGTGAAAACCGCCCTTATTAAAGAGTTTATAAGTGATCAGATTCTATCTAATCAAAAGCAAGCCTTTATAAGCATCCAAGTCAATTGAGGAGAGTCAATCCAAGTTTTTGTTAAGAAATTTTATCATGAGGCCCAGACTCACGCTACTTGTGATTGTATTACAAAAGATGATGCCATTTCAGATGTGATGAGTGCGTTTGCTTCTCATACTCAGTTGTTACTACATTTAAAAATCTCTTAAAAAGAAATTTCAGATCTATTCTTAACATCAAAGAGGCATTGATGTAGATTCCTAATGGTGTGGTGCACCTGACCTCCACTAATAACCCTCATTCTTATATCCATGCAATGCCGCCTAGATCCAAACCTAAAACTAAGAAGAATCCTTATAGCTATTGCGGTTTAGCAGGTCATATGGAAACTCAACGTTGGATTAACAAGCTGAAGAGTCGAAAAAAGAGGAGTCAGAATAGGGCAAGAAACTCTCTGTGCTGGCCTACCTGCTGTGCCTCAATTGCAATCTTTTAATATTTTTAAAGACAGTTATGTAAAATCTGCTCCTGGTAAACTTGATATCCTTGATAATTTTAGCCAACAAAAATATAATTTATCTTAGATTTCTGTTTCATCATCTAATTCAATTCAACCATTCAGTCCTAGATATTTAAAATCCAGCACTTTGGCACTGATATGACCTGGGTGGAAGTCATAGTAAACAAATTGAAAGTTTTTGCTATCATCAACATGGGATCACCCAGACTTTTCTTTCTCGTTGCAAACACTTTTGCAACCTATTCAATTCAAGACTCAATCTAGTTTGATAATCTCAGAGGAGATTAGTCTGCGCCCATGTCTGGGAGCAGTTGGGCAAGCAAGGAAAGAGGAGCAGGTGGAAGGCCCGCGGCCTCTAACGTTTGAAAACGCCCCAGAGAATCCGGCGGAATAGAAAAAAATCTCAAAAAACTGGCGGTCACAATTTCCCCAGAGATACTCGTGTGGCAAGCATGATGCAACCAGTACATCAACACGCCACACTCCCAGCCACTTTTGTCGGTGGAATTTGGAGTCCATGTGTATCTGGACATCCAAAAAATGGCCTTATGGGAAAGATTTTGTGAAGATGTACACGAAATTTTCCTGACCGCGGTGTATGTTGCACCTCACTCCATGTCACGCGGTTGGCTGGACTTGGTGTTTTAAAAGCAAAATAGCAGCAGACGAGGCTTCAGCAGTGCGCATAGTGGTTGACCTCCCCGAAGGGCAATGGGTCATAGAAACCAAACGCACCAGATGGACAAAATCAAACCAAATTTTCCTCACGTTTGACTTTTTGCCTACTACGGTAAAACGTGATATTTTGGAGCAACACCTGAAAGATGGTCTCGCCATATATGGCGAAATACAATCTTTTGAAATGCAACATTTCACGCTGATGCCACACCTGTGCACTGGCAAAGCCATCGCAGTTCTGACCCCAACTGAGGAGATCGTGAAGGACCTAACCCAGATCCTGCACTCCACCTTTTATTGTCATTGCAGGGCATACCACCCACCTATTCCAGGTAACCATGGACAGCGCGCCCCCCATTTGCACCCACTGTGATGCGTTCGGCCATAAGGCGCACACATGCCCCATCAAGGAGGGCGTCACATTCCAAGAGCACCCCTCAGCGGCCATGGCCAGCGGAGAGGCGCACTACAAACCAACCGCAAGCACCAAGGAGGCTTTCCCGTGAGGAGCACAAGGCTGCTACCTATTGGTAAAGCCCATCCCCCGCAGGAGTGGAAGAAGGCCAAGCAGGCCCATAGGGCCACAGCCAAGGAAGTGGCCAAGGCCACCACCACCATCCCACACTCACAACGCCAGGAGGACATGGAGACCTTCGCGGCGTAAGCGACTCAGGAATCCATCACCCAATCAGATTGGGAGGCCCATGCTGAGCGGGCCACTCAATCCAAGGATCCAATGGGAGATTCGATCTCACCCAATCGCTGCACCCAAGCTCCGGTCAAAACCAACTTGGGACCTATCCCAATTGAAAAAAAAATTTTGCCCCACTTGATGGTGCACTGAACTTAGCCGCACCGCAAAAAATTCATCCAACGTCAGGAAAACAAAAAGCAAAGGCCAAAGCCAATGTGCTCTTTCTGCAAAAATTAACAAAAACCCTGATAGCGTTGCCACTAACACCCGCGCTGCTGTGAAAGCCCGTGGGGACCTTAAAGAGGCTGGTGGGCCCAGGGGCCCACCCCCTCGCACCTAAGGTGTGATGGGGGAAACCTTCACTCTAGGGACACTGAATATCGCCGCACTCAAGGCCTCCCCATCCCAGGCTAGGAAACTGAGTTTTTTACAACACAATTTACCTGTGGATATCCTGGCCATCCAGGAGTCCCACTGTCCATGAGGTTCCAAGGAAGCTTGGAAAACAAATGCTCCTCCCATCCCTATCCTTTTGGTCGAAGCACTGTGGGGTGCTAATTCAGAAAAATAATTTTTTCAAATTCACATCCTCAGAAACATTCTTAAATGGCCGAGTGCTCATCATCACCTTCTCGTGGGCCAATGTTGCACATGCAATCATCAACATCTATACCCCAAACGGTGCACATGAGCGTCGGGGTTTTTTTTCTCATCAATCAAATTCCTCCTGCTACCCCCTGATTCTTTCCTAGTTGGCGACATGAACTGTTGGCTAACTTCACCAATGGACCGGTGGCCGCCCTCACCCCACACCCCACAGCGTCACATAGAGCTACGCGTTCTAAAAGCCACCCTTGGGTTAATGGATGTGCTGCCATGACATGCCCCACTTCTCGAAAACATGATGTGTCCCCACATCCACAACAGCCAATTAAGGTCCATGACCTGCATTGACCTTATTCTAATGCCGGCGAAATTCCAACCCCACATCTCCAAATTCAAAACAACGAAAATGGAATTCTCTGACCACCAACTGGTCTCGATAACATACCACTTACCCGTCACAGTTGCAAAGGCCCCACATTGGTGCAAAATCCCCCCCCGAGCTCGCGTCGCCAGGATTTTCCCATGGGTGGAAGAGGCAACTTTGGCAAAATTGTTTGTTGCACCATTTTGCACGGACCCCATTTCCACATGGGCAACTATCAAAGAGGACACCATCCACCACTATCACCATCTCTCCTCCAGATGCTCACGAGCCACATCGGCGGTTATCTCGCGTGCTCTGGTGGAATTGGCCCACTTGGAGTCCAACATTTCAGCCACAGGATACAGCCCTGCATGGGGCCAGAAGTGGGAGGAGGCAGCTGCCCACCTCAACGCACTGAAAGGCAACACAAACATTGGGTTTGTGTCCAATACAGGGCCACACGCATCACTAAAGGTGACAAGTGCACCGCATACTTCTTTAAAAAAATTTTTGCACCACGCCAGAGTGTGGCCTGCACACAGGTGCAAAGATCGGATAATTCTATTGTGGACACACTGGCTGAAGTGGCAATCGAAATGTAAAAATATTACTCCAAGTTATACTGAGCTGAACCAATTCAGCCGGCCAAAATGGCAGAATTTCTTGACTGAGCTCATATCTGCACCATTTTCTGATACCCAGAAATAATGAATTTAATTACTCCAAATGAATTATGGACAGCCATTCACGGTGTGCCAAACCAAAAATGCCCAGGCCCAGATGGTATTCCATATGAGTTCTACAAAAAATATTTCAAATATATATCCCCATTGCTGCTAGCCTCACTTAACCAAAGCCTGTTGGAAATACGCCTCCTACCAGGAGGACATGAGGCCTTTACTGTCACACTCTTCAAGAAAGGGGATAAGCTTGACTTAGCCAACTGGCGCCCCATTTATCTAACAAACACAGACACCAAAATTTTAACAAAAATCATGGCTAACAATTTAGGGACTGTAGCATCTGCCACCATCTCCCCAGAACAATTTGGTTTCATCCCCAGAAGGTCAATTTGGGATAACGTGCACTCTGTGGCTAATGTATGTCAGTCCACAGCCTCTGGGTCACTTGTATTCTTGGACCAACAAAAGACCTATGATGGAGTAAACTGGGAATACCTTAGGGCCTGCCTCCATCAATTCCGCCTACCCCCGCTTCATAAACTGGGTGATGCTGCTCACGGAATCTGCAACAATGGCAGTGCATGGCCCAGGCTTCCTAACGGAAGTAGTCCGCCCTCAAAGGGGCCTGAGACAAGGGGACCCCCTGAGCCCACTCTTATACAACTTCAGCCTTGACCCACTACTGCAAAATGTGAATGCCCAACTCACTGGGGTCCATGTTCCAGGCCAAACCCCAGTCAAGATGATGGCATTTGCAGATGATTGCGTGGTGGGGGTGTCTAACAACAAAGATGCACGCGCGCTTGAAGCCCTCATCCAGGAATATTCTCGGGTAAGCAACGCGGCACTGAACGCCTCCAAAACTGAAATAATCCTCCTTGGTCATTTTTAGAACTGCTGGGCCCCAGCAATTAGTTCCCAACCTGGCCCATCGGCTCGCCCACGTCCACGCCTTACTAACTCAACACACACCGCTCCACTGGTGCTCCCCTTTGTGCCACGTCCTACCATAGGACTGGTGCGCCATCTGGGCGTGTGGATGGAGGCAGGCGGATATGCGTCAGCAGTAATGGAGTGACGTATACTGGACAATGTGATGAAGCGAATCGCCTCTCTCAGAGCCCACCCTACTACCCTCACTGGCAGGGTTGAACTTGCCAACTCTATGCTCCTATCCAAAGTCTGGTTTGGAGCCCACACCATCCCCTTCTCCCCAAGCTTCTTCAAATCCCTGTATGCTTTGCTGCAAGGATGGCTTTAGTCAGGCCGCCCTCCACCAGTATGGCTAGAGGTCATGTTTGGCCCTCATCATCAAGGTGGCATGGGCCTGCTTGGCTTCAAAGCCCATGCTGCCAAGATCCTGGGTACCTGGATCGCGGCCGTCACCGCTCCTACACTCCCATCCCAACACTGGTCCCGCGCAGCCCGCTTCAGCTTCTCCCGAGCCTTGGGCCTCAACAATCCATCAAACCCCCACTCCCTGATGAAATACCTCGCATCACACACATCGGCCACAGGTCCTCACAGGACTAAAACCCACTACAAACGAATCCTACTCTTCATGCGAAGCACAGGGTGGAGAATTTGTATTAGTGGACATACAACCCAAAGAGGCCGCCCCTCTCCTCAGTTCACACAAGAGGTACAGGGGCTACCCATCCATGATGGCGTGATCCCCATTCGACCCCAAGTCATATCCAGGGTGGGCTACCTGGACATGATGGACATCCCTTATTCCACTGAGACCCAAAAGACTATCTGGAAATACGCACACCATCCTCTGTTGCAGCCTCAAGTCTGCTCCCATGTGTGGCGCTGCCTGAGGCGGGTGTATCGTACAGCTGAGCGCTCTAACGCTTTACACTCATCCTGTGTCATGTGTGGCCAGTATGGATTGCTGTTCCACCGCCTGGAGAAGTGCCCCACCTCTAAAGTGATATGGCGCGAAGTCCAACGTCTGCTGGGCCAGGATCAAACGCATCCCTTCAGTCTGTCAAGAGATATGTTTGCTTCATCAATGGCCTCCCCCTTCCACCCTCCCTCCGTGCTCTGGTGGTTGCAATCGCCATGTGGACTATCCACACGATTGTCTTGGATGCCATCGCTGGCTCCATCCCCACCATCCCAGAAGCTGTCCACAGATTCCAGTCTCATTTGGTGGACCACTTTCAAGCGTGGATGTTTTGATATCTCCCACCGCATCGCTGACAGCTGGTCTCCTCCTGGTTCCCAGTCTGGTTCATCAAATCAGACCCCTTCCTCCACACGTGCTCAATAGTGGCTACGGCCCCTTCACACGTTCCCTCCCCCTCCCCATAAGTGGCGTTCCCGCTGGCAACAAGAGATAGCATCGCTTCTCTGGGGTGCCTCCCCTGTTACTAAGTTTATCTTCTGAGTCATATTCGGAAGTGTCCGTCCCATGGTCAGCCTTCCACGCAATAAATTTAAAAATTTAAAAATTTAATTACTTTCATCCAAAAGAAGTTCACAGTTTAGTACTCTAATCAGTAACAAGATTAAATTTTGAGCCTTTTTAAGCTGGTGCTATATCAGTTATTTAGACTTTTCTTTCTTGTTGCAAACACTTTTGCAACCCATTCAATTCAAGACTAAATCTAGTTTGATAATCTCATAGAGGGGATTAGTCTGCGCCTATGTCTGGGAGCAGTTGGGCAAGCAAGGCAAGAGGAGCAGGCGGAAGGCCCGCGGCCTCTAACGTTCGAAAACGCCCCAGAGAATCCGGCGGAATAGAAAAAAATCTAAAAAAACTGGTGGTCACAATTTCCCCGGAGATACTCGCGTGGCAAGCACGATGCAACCAGTACATCAATATGCCACATTCCCAGCCACTTTCATCGGTGGAATTCGGAGTCCATGTGTATCTGGACATCCAAAAAACGGCCCTATGGGAAAAATTTTGTGAAGATGTACACAAAATTTTCCCGACCGCGGTGTATGTTGCACCTCACTCCATGTCACGCGGTTGGCTGGACCTAGGTTTTGAAAGCAAAATAGCAGCAGATGAGGCTGCAGCGGTGCGCGTAGTGGTCAACCTCCCTGAAGGGCAATGGGTCGTCGAAACTAAATGCACCAGATGGACAAAATCAAACCAAATTTTCCTCACATTTGACTTTTTGCCTACGACAGTAAAATGTGATATTTTGGAGCAACACCTGAAAGATGGTCTCGCCATATACGGCGAAATACAATCTTTCAAAATGCAACATTTCACGCTGATGCCACACCTGTGCACTGGCAAAGCCATCGCAGTTCTGACCCCAACTGAGGAGATCGTGAAGGACCTAACCTAGATCCCACACTCCACCTTTATTGATATCACAGGGCACAACACCCACCCATTCCAGGTAACCGTGGACAGCGCGCCCCTCATTTGCACCCACTGTGATGCGTTTGGCCATAAGGCACATGTGTGCCCCATTAAAGAGGGCGTTACATTCCAAGAGCACCCCTCAGCGGCCATGGCCAGCGGAGAGGCGCACTACAAACCAACCGCAAGCACCAAAGAGGCTTTCCTGTGGGGAGCACAAGGCTGCTACCTATTGGTAAAGCCCATCTCCCCGCAGGAGTGGAAGAAGGCCAAGCAGGCCCATAGGACTGCAGCCAAGGAAGTGGCCAAGGTCACCACCACCATCCCACACTCATAACGCCAGGAGGACATGGAGACCTTCGCGGCGGAAGCAACTCAGGAATCCATCACCCAATCAGATTGGGAGGCCCAAGCCAGATGGGCCACTCAATCCAAGGATCCGATGGGAGATTCGATCTCACCCAATCGCTGCACCCAAGCCCCGGTTGAAACTGACTTGGGACCTATCCCAACCAAAAAAATTTTTTGCCCCACTTGACGGTGCACCAAACTTATCCGCACCACAAAAAATTCGTCCGACGTCGGGAAAACAAAAAGTGAAGGCTGAAGCCAATGCAACTCTTTCTGCAAAAATTAACAAAAACCCCAATAGCGTTGCTGCTAATACCCGTGCTGCTGTGAAAGCCCGTGGGGACCTTGAAGAGGCTGGTGGGCCCAGGGGCCCACCCCTCGCACCTAAGGTGCAATGGGGGAAACCTTCACTCTAGGGACGCTGAATATCGCCAGACTCAAGGCCTCCCCATCCCAGGCTAGGAAACTGAGTTTTTTACAAAATAATTTACCCGTGGATATCCTGGCATTTAGGAAACCCACTGTCCACAAGGTTCCGAGGATGCTTGGAAAACAATGCTCCTACCATCCCTATCCTTTTGGTCAAAGCACTGTGGGGTGCTAATTTGGAAAAACAATTTTTTCAAATTTACATCTTCAGAAACATTCCTAAATGACCGAGTGCTCATTGTCACCTTCTCATGGGCTGATGTTGCACACACAATTGTCAAAATTTATGCCCCAAACGGTGCACAAGAGCGTCAGGAATTTTTCTCATCAGTCAAATCCCTCCCGCTACCCCCCGATTCTTTCCTAATTGGTGACATGAACTGTTGGCTAACCTCACCAACAGACCGGTGGCCACCCTCACCCCACGCCCCACAGGGTCACATAGAACTACGCATTCTAAAAGCCACCCTTGGGTTAATGGATGTGCTGCCACGACATTCCCCACTGCTCAAAAACATGACTGTCCCCACATCCACAATGGCCAATTAAGGTCCATGACCTGCATTGACCTTATTCTAGTGCCAGCGAAATTCCAACCCCACATCTCCCACTTCAAAACAACGAAAATGGAATTCTCCGACCACCGACTGGTCTCGATAACATACCACTTACCCATTACAGTTGCAAAGGCTCCACATTGGTGCAAAATCTGCCCCCCAAAGCTAGCGTCTCCAGGATTTTCCACGTGGGTGGAAGAGGCAACTTTGGCAAAATTGTTTGTTGCACCATTTTGCGCGGACCCCATTTCCACATGGGCAACTTTCAAAAAAGACACCATCCGCCACTATCACCATCTCTCATCCAGACGCTCACGAGCCACATCGGTGGTTATATCACGCGCACTGGCAGAATTGGCCCACTTGGAGTCCAACATTCCAGCCTCAGGATATAGCCCTGCATGGGGCCAGAAGTGGGCGGAGGCAGCAGCCCACCTCAACGCACTTGAAAGGCAACACAAACATCGGGTTTGTGTCCAATACAGGGCCACACGCATCACTAAAGGTGACAAGTGCACCGCATACTTCTTCAAAACATTTTTTGCACCACACCAGAGCATGGCCTGCACACAGGTGCAAAGATTGGATAATTCTATTGTGGACACACTGGCCAAAGTGGCAATCGAAATGCAAAGATATCACTCCGAGTTATACCGAGCTGAACCAATTCAGCCAGCTGAAATGGCGGAATTTCTCGACAGAGCTCATATCCACACCATTTTCCGATACCCAGAAATAATGAATTTAATTACTCCGAATGAATTATGCACTACCATTTGTGGTGCGCCAAACTGAAAATGCCCAGGCCCAGATGGTATTCCATATGAGTTCTACAAAAAATATTTTAAATACATATCCCCATTGCTGCTAGCCTCACTCAACCAAAGCCTGTTGGAAATGCGCCTCCTACCAGGAGGACATGAGGCTTTTACAGTCACACTCTTCAAGAAAGGGGATAGGCTAGACTTAGCCAACTGGCGCCCCATTTCTCTAACAAACACAGACACCAAAATTTTAACAGAAATCATGGCTAACCGTTTAGGGACTGTAGCATCTGCCACCATCTCTCCAGAACAATTTGGTTTCATCCCCAGAAGGTCGATTTGGGATAACGTGCACTCTGTGGCTAATGTGTGTCAGTCCACAGCCTCTGGGGCACTTGTATTCTTGGACCAACAAAAGGCCTATGATAGAGTAAACTGGGAATACCTAAGGGCCTGCCTCCATCAATTCCGCCTACCTCCCCGCTTCATTAACTGGTTGATGCTGCTCACAGAATCTGCAACAATGGCTGTGCGCAGCCCAGGTTTCCTAACGGATGTAGTCCATCCTCAAAGGGGCCTGCGACATGGGGACCCCCTGAGCCCACTCTTATACAACTTCAGCCTTGACCCACTACTGCGAAATGTGAATGCCCAACTCACTGGGGTCCATGTGCCAGGCCAAACCCAGTCAAGATGATGGCATTTGCAGATGATTGCGTGGTGGGGGTGTCTAATAATAAAGATGCACGCGCGCTTGAAGCCCTCATCCAGGAATATTCCCGGGTAAGCAACGCGGCACTAAACACCTCCAAACCGAAATCATCCTCCTTGGTCAGTTTCAGAACTGCTGGGCCCCAGCAAGTAGTTCCCAACCCAGCCCAGCTGCTCGCCCAAGTCCACGCCTTACTAACTCAAAACACACCGCTCCACTGGTGCTCCCCTTTGTGCCGCGACCTACCATAGGACTGGTACGCCATCTGGGCGTGTGGTTGGAGGCAGGAGGATACGCGTCAGCAGTAATGGAGGGCCATATACTGGACAACGTGACGAAGCGAATCGCCTCTCTCAGAGCCCACCCTACTACCCTCACTGGCAGGGTTGTTCTTGCCAACTCTATGCTCCTATCCAAAGTCTGGTTTGGAGCCCACGCCATCCCCGTCTCCCCAAGCTTCTTCAAATCCCTGTATGCTTTGCTACAAGGTTGGCTTTGGTCAGGCCGCCCTCCACCAGTACGGCTAGAGGTCATGTTTGGCCCTCATCATCATGGTGGCATGGGCCTACTTGACTTCAAAGCCCATGCCGCCAAGATCCTAGGCACCTGGATTGCAGCCGTCACTGCTCCTACACTCCCATCCCAACACTGGTCCCGCGCGGCCCGCTCCAACTTCTCCCGAGCCTTGGGCCTCAACAATCCATCAAACCCCCACTTCCTGATGAAATACCTCGCATCACATACATCAGCCACAGGTCCTCACGGGACCAAAACCCACTACAAAAGAATCCTACTCTCCATGCGAAGCGCAGAGTGGAGAATTCGTATTAGTGGACATACAACCCAAAGAGGACGCCCCTCTCCTCAGTTCACACAAGAGGTACAGGGGCTACCCATCCATGATGGCGTGATCCCAATCGACCCCAAGTCCTATCCAGGGTGGACTACCTGGACATGATGGACATCCCTTATTCCACTGAGACCCAAAAGACTATCTGGAAATACGCACACCATCCTCTGTTGCAGCCTCAAGTCCGTTCCCATGTGTGGCGCTGCCTGAGGCGGGTGTATCGTACAGCTGAGCGCTCTAATGCTTTACACTCATCCTGTGTCGTGTGTGGCCAGTATGGAACGCTGTTTCACCGCCTGGAGAAGTGCCCCACCTCTAAAGTAATATGGCGCGAAGTCCAACGTCTGCTAGGCCAGGATCAAACACATCCCTTCAGTCTGTCAAGAGATATGTTTGCTTCATCAATGGCCTCCCCCTCCCACCCTCCCTTCATGCTCTGGTGGTTGCAATCGCCATGTGGACTATCCACACGATTGTCTTGGATGCCATCGCTGGCTCCATCCCCACCATCCCTGAAGCTGTCCACAGATTCCGGTCTCATTTGGTGGATCACTTTCAAGCGTGGATGTTTGGATATCTCCCACCACGTCGCCGGCAGCTGGTCTCCTCCTGGTTCCCAGTCTGGTTCATCAAATCAGACCCCTTCCTCCACACGTGCTCAATAGTGGCTACGCTCCCTACACACGTTCCCTCCCCCTTCCCATAAGTGGCGTTCCCGCTGGCAACAAGAGATAGCATCGCTTCTCTGGGGTGCCTCACCTGGTACTGAGTTTTGTCTCGTCTGAGTCATATTCAGAAGTGTCCGTCCCATGGTCGGCCTTTCCCACAATAAATTTAAATTATATCAGTTATTTAAGGAATAGCATTTAGATTTAAAACTTTTCTCTATTGTTGCAAACACTTTTGCAAAATATTCTTTTCAAGTCTATGTAAGTTTGATAATCTCGTTGAGGAGAGTAGGGTGCACCGAATGTCAGGTAGCAGTTGGGCGAGCTAATTTAAGGGCAAAGGTGCAGGCCCCACAATAACCAACTTTTATAAATGCCCAGCGAAACTGGCGGCATAGATAAAATTAATAGTAAAAAACTGGCGTTTACCATTTCCCTGGAAATTTTGGCCTGGCAAGCACGCTGCAACTAGTTTATCAATACGCCGCACTCCCAACCACTATTGTCAGTGGAAAATTGGGGTGCATGTCTTCCATGATATACAACAAACGGCGCTTTTAAAAACTTTTGTGGAGATGTACACACACAATTCCTGAATGCGATGTACATTGCACTACACTCCATGCCTTGTAGTTGGCTGGATCTTGGATTCAAAAACAAAGGTGTGACAGACAAGGCCGCAAAAGTGCAGGTGGTGGTGAACCTCCCAGATGGTCAATGGGTAGTCAAAACGAAGCACACTTTCAGGACTAAATACAACCAAATATTTGTTATCTTCGACTTCCTTCCTATTACAGGTAAGTACACCATAATAGAGCACCACCTGAAGGCTGGGCTCGCTGAATATGGGGAAATTCAATTCTTTAAGATGCAGCACTTTATGCTTATGATAGACCTGTGCATGGGCAAAGTGATTGCTTTTTTCACCCAATCCATGGGGGTAGTGAAAGATTTGACTCGAATCCCTCAACCACTTTTGTGGAAATTAATGGGCAAGACTCCCGCCTATTCAGGGTCACCGTGGATAACGCGCCTCCTATCTGCACTTTCTGCCACACTTTTGGCCACAAGGCCCATACCTGCCTCACCAAGGAGGGCATTACTCAATCCAAAATTCTGGAAGAAATGTGAAGTACATATGCCCACTATGAACTAGCAGTAGATACTGATGCAGCCTTCCTGTGGGGCGCGCCTGGGTGCTACATTCAGGTGAAATCTTTATCCCCGCAGGAGCACAAGAAGGCTAAGCAGGACTGCAGAGTGGAAGTCAAAGCGGTGGCTGCGACTGAGTCCATGATCCCGCTCGCCCAGCTCCAGGAGGACTTCAAGTCATTCACTGTGGAAGTGGCTCACAAATCCTTCCACCAATAATATTGGGCCACCCAAGCTGAAGACCCAATGGGTGAGTTAGTTTCACCCAACCAATGCTACCAAGTAATGATTGAATCCAAGTCACTTACCAATATTCCTGCTGAAGTTCTACCATCATGTGATGGTGTACCTCAAGTGCACACAATGCCAAATTTTCGTCCCACAGTGTGGAAAAAGAAGAAGGAAAAAGCCAATGCAAACCCCACAACAAAAGCTTCACATACTGAACCATACTCCATAGCAAAGAATACCCATGCTGCCATCCAGCGACATGCTGTAAAAAGAAGGCTGAAGGGCATGGGTGCCCTTCCCCTTGCACCTAAGATGCGATGGGGGAGCCTTTACTATGGGGACGTTGAACATCGCTGGACTCAAAGCCTCGCCGTCCTGGGCTGGAGCTGATTTTTTAAAAAATAATTTACCTTTGGACATCCTGGCCATCCAGGAAACCCACTGCCCGCGTGGTGCAGAGGACACATGGGTGACCATGCTCCTTCCTTCCCTTTCCTTTTGATCACAGCACTGTGGGGTGCTTGTTTGAGTGACCCAAAATTATAAAATTATTTTATCAACATTGTACCTTAACAGCTGTGTCCTTATTGTATCCTTTTCATGGGATGACAAAGTGCATTCTGTCATTAACATTTATGCCCCAACCTGTACACAAGATCATCAGGAATTCTTCTTGGCCATCAATTACCTCCTGCTACCCCCTGACCCATTTGTTCTTGGCGACATGAACAGCTGGACCAACCCAACCACAGACCGCTGGCCCTCATCGCCTACGCCCCCACAGGGCCATGTAGAACTTCACATTCTAAAATCCACCCTGAGGTTGTTCAAAGCTCTGACACATCATGCGCCGCTACTCCTAGACATGTCCGCCCCCATGTACACAATGGCCAGCTAAGGTCAATGTCCCACATTGACCTTATTATTGCTCCGTTGAAATTTCAAGCCCAAGTTTCCCACTTTACATTGACAAAAATCAATTTATTTAACCACAGGATGGTATCAAGTTTCCTTATCTTTGTCCAATCCAGCGGCAAAAGTGCCAAAGTGGTGCAAACTACGCCCAGACGAGCTCACGTCACCCAGGTTTTCCTCATGGGCGGACACTGAGGCATTGGCTCCAGAGTTTACCACACTGTTATGTAAAGAACCACTTTCCGCCTGGTCAACCTTTAAAGCAAACACCTTCTGCCAGGCTTGCCACATCTAATCACGTCGCTTGCAGGCTGCCTAAGCAGTCATTTTGTGCATGCTGGCAGAAGTGGACCATATGGAATCCAATGTCCCAGCAGCAGGCTACAGCCTGGCTTGGGGTCATAAGTGGGCAGAAGTGTCTGCTCGCCTTAACGCACTGGTAAGACAACACAAGCATCAGGCTGGGTTCAGTATAAAGCAAAGCATATAACAGCGGGCAACACATGTTCCACTTACTTTTTTCAAGAATTCTTTGCACCATGCCAGAGCTTAGCCTGCACAAAGGTGCGAAGGCCAGACCACTCCGTCGCAGATACTCCAGCTGAAGTGGCAATCAAAGTTAAAAAGTATGACTCCAAATTGTATCGCTCTGATCCATTTCATCCAGCTGATGTAGACAATTTTCTTGAATGTGCACATATCCGCACCATTTCTCATTATCTAAAGTTGATGAATTTGATTTCTAAGGATGAACTCTGGTCTGCCGTTTGTGGGGCATCATACAGGAAATGCCCAGGTCCAGATGGCATTCCTTGTGAGTTCTATAAAAAATATGTTAAATATTTTCCCTCCTTGCTGCTTGCCTCTATGAACCAATGCCTTATGGAAAAGTGCCTCCTCCCTGGAGGACAAGAGGCCTTCACAATAACGTTGTACAAGAAAGGGGATAAGCTAGACTTGGCCAAAAGCGCCCCATTTCACTTACTAACACAGTGACTAAACTTTTTACTATAAATAATGGCAAACCGTCTAGGGGGTAGTTGCCTCTGCTCTCCTTTCCCATAAGAAATTTGGTTCATTCCCAAACGGTCTATTTTGGACAACATACACACCGTAGCCAACGTCTGCCAATCCTCAACTTCTAGAGCACTTGTTTTTTGACCAGCAGAAGGCTATGATAGAGTCAACTGGGATTACCTCAGAACCTGCATCCACAAGTTCCACATCCCCTATCGCTTCATAAATTAGTGATGTTGCTCACAGAATCTGCCACAATGGCGGTGCGTGGCCCTGGCTTCCTCACGGATGTAGTCCGCCTTTAAAGGGGCCTACGCCAAGGGGACCCTATTAGCCCGCTCTTGTATAACTTCAGCCTTGACCCACTTCTTCGCAATGTAAATGCCAGCCTTACTGGTGTCCATGTGCAAGGCCAAGCACCAGTCAAGATGTTGGAATTTGCTGATGATTGTGTGGTTGGGGTGTCTAACAATAATGATGCACGCGCTCTTGAAGCTACTATTCAGGTTTACTCCAGGGTAAGTAATGCTGCACAAAACGCCCCAAAGCCGAAATTGTTCTCCTAGGCTGGTACCAAGCCCGCTGGTCCCCAGCGCCCTGTTTTCTACCTGCTCCAACAACTTGCTCACAGGATCGCTTGCCCTGCTCACCCCACACCACCCAGCTTGTGATACCCTTTGTTCCAAGCCCCACCGCTGGCCCTATCCGCCATTTGGGGGTATGACTGGAGGCGGGAGGGTACATCTCAACGGTGATGGAGCATCATATCCTAGACAACGTTACAAAACGCATAGCTTCCCTCCATGCCAGCCAGACCTCCCTTACAAACAGGGTAGTGCTATCCAACTCTATGCTCCTTTCTAAAGTTTGGTTTGGGGCCCACGCCATTTCTTTTCCCTTTGATTCTTCAAGTCATTATATGCCCTTCTGCAAGGGTGGCTTTTGTTAGGCCGCCCACCGCAAGTGCGCCTGTATGTCATGTTTGGCCCTCGCCATAGTGTGGTATAGGCCTGCTCTACTATGAGGACCACGCCGCCAAAATACTTGGCACTTGGATTGCTGCAGTCACCAACCCAACAATCTCAGCCCAGCACTGGTCAAGCGCGGCCCGCTCCAACTTCTCTCACGCCCTGGGCCTCAACAATCCTAACCACCCCACTCTCTGTTAGAGTACCTTGCCTCACACCCTTCTGCTGCAGGCCCGCATGGGACGTCGCCCCACTTCAAGAGAACTCCTCTCCATGCAGAGCGCTGAGTGTAGGATTTTCATCAGCGGGCACTCCGCCCAGTAGGGGCGCCCTACTCCTTGGTTCACCCAGGAAGTACAAGGCCATCCCATTCTGAATGGAGTAGTACCCATGAGTTCCCCTATCATAGCAAGGGTGGACTACCTGGACATGTTGGGCACCCCCTACTCCCTTGACACCTAGAAAGCCATTTGGAAGTATGCCCACCAACCTCATCTTCAGCCACGTATTTGATCCCATGTGTGGCGCTGCTTAAAAAGGGTATATCATAATGCTGAGTCTTTAATGCTTTGCAATCATCTTGTGTTGTTTGTGGACACTATGAAACTTTGGTTCACCGCCTGGAAGAGTGCTCTCCCTCAGAAGTAATATTGCATGAGGTTCAGCATCTCTTTTGCCAGTATCAGGCACAGCCTTTATGCCTTTCTAAGTACATCTTCGCCTTTTCCTTGGCTTCTCCTATACCACCTTCCCTCCGTGCCTTAGTGAGCAATTGCTATGTGGACTATGCACATGGTTGTCTTAGATGCTATTTTAGGCTCTACTCCCATCCTCAGGAAGCTGTATGCTGGCTCCAGTCGCACCTTGTGGACCACTTTTAAGCTTGGATGTTTGGGTACATAACACCCCATCGCCGCCAGTTGGCCTCATCCTGGTTTCCAGTTTGGTTTATCGCTTCTGACTCTTTCCTACATAAATGCTCAATAGTGGCGCAAGCCCCTATATAAGTAACCACCCTTCCTTTTCTTGGCGTTCCCGCTGGCAACAGGAAATAGCTTTTGCTTCTCTGGGGGTGCCCTCCTCTTGCAGATGTTCATTTTGTTAGTCACTTATTGAAAGTGTCCATCCCCTGGTCGGTCTTCCCTGAATAAAATTTTATAATTTAAAATTTGCATTTGTATATACTGCAAGAGTAATTAAATAATGTTATTCTTTCTATATATTATATAGTAACACATTTGACCTAGTTTTATATTAGCACTATTCTAAAATAAAGCATTCAACTTAGAAAACTTTTAAAGACTATAAACTTAAAAAAAATCTATTACTTTTCTTTGTTGACTTAGCTTTTTTGTATATCCATTACTTGTCATTCAAATGTGTATCCTTAATTAGACTTTATATAAGAAGTTATTTTTTTCAATTTTACAAGTAGTAGTTATTGGCAGAAATTATTATCATTTATAATAATCTTATATATCATTGCCATTAGTAACCTGGTTATGTTAAAAAAATATTTTTCTTAAAAATTACAGTTTATAAATATATATTTTTAATTTACTATATGAAATACTGAGAAACAAAAGAGCATTAAAAAACGTAATGCATTTATTAATAATTAATTATAAATTTATACCCTAAAGTACAATTCAGGAAGTAACAGTAAAAAGAACATTTATTTTCATGTGTTAAGGTGGGCTAACCTGGGGGTTGATACTGCACTGTTGAGGGATTAAGTGGATTGTAGTTGATAATAAAACCTGAGACATTTCCATGCATGGAGTAGTGCATAGCAAATGTACACTACTGTATAGGCTTAGTTTCTCCTTATCTACTTCTCAACTTCCTTGATTACGTGACCTCTGTCCCCTAACAAGGCCAATTTTTTTGAATATTGTATATAAAAGCTACATAATAATCGATTCCTCTAATTCCTTGTCTAGTAAATCTTTACTCCAGGAACAGCTTCCAAGATACATGGTAAAGTTTGCAAAAATAAAAAAAATCTATTAATAGGATGATTATGAGAACTATATTAGTCAAATTCCTAGCCACAGAACAGCAATAACATATTTAAAGAGAACAATCTATAGGGGATACAATGAGTACAATTAGTACAATAGGCAAAATTTACCCATTTCAGGAAAAGACTGAGTGAAGTAAGAGAACTGTCACGTGACAATTCTGGAATAGCTGAGAGGCTTGTAAGATGGTACCAATAGTGGTACAGGTGAAGGCTTGGATGCTCATAATCATTCTAATAAAGCCAAAATAACAAAAAGGAGCAAAACGTTTGTTATCCTAGGTCAAGTCAACTTTATAACAACACATATCCCCCTTGATTTAAGCCAGTTTTAATGGCCTTAATGAGGAGGTTGACTGCCATAGTAGGGTCTTAGAATCTTTGAATTAACTCAATTGAAAATTATATCTTAGATGAGTGTTTGAAGGTTTAGATGTTGAGGGACAACGCTTAAGATTACATATGGTCCTTTACAAAGCGTTGGAAATTTATGTATTCATCCAAAACATATATGTCTCATAATAGGATACCTGATCACCTTACTTGGACTTGATAGAATTCCTCTATGTATGTCACTTGGCTAACAGATTAGTTTTTCTAGACAAGGCAGTTCCATAAGCTTTGCCATAAATTTTAGTTATTACACTGACCAATCTGTCATGATACTTTTGGTTGGATCCCATCATTATCTTCTACAATTGAGTGCAACAAGGGAGATAAGGCAGTCTGGTAACCATAGAACAATTGAAAGGATGAGAACCCCGTGGTTTTATGATAACCAATTTTTCATTAAGATGTTTGGGGATGACATAAAAAGTTCACTGGGATGGAGAAGTGGCAGCATACTAGCAGAGAATTATATATAAGGTTGTGTTGACCTTCTCTATAATACCATTAATCTCTAGATGGTAAGGGGAAGCTAGGGAACCTCTTATTTCCATAAAATTATTTGTTTCAAAAGTTATCACAGAAGAAAAATGGTACTTTGTCTGTTAAAATATCTGTGGATACCAATGCCTTTGGATAAAGTTTTCCATGGTAAATTTAACAGTAGTGACTGCTCTGACATCACAAATGTAGATAAACTGACCCATTTAGTCAAGTGGTTGATAACCACAATTTTGTACTGGTGATTGAAGTTACTGAAAGGTAGATGTCCAATAACATCAATTAATATAGTATGTCAAGCCCAGTTGATCTTGATTAATTGATAGTTGTTGGAGGCCATGAAGGGGTGTTGTGATTAGCATCCTTGACACTTTATCAAGATGTCATGGATATCAAATTCATGAATTCTAGTTGTAGCTTTTGTTGGACTGTTGGATTTTTAACCAGATGATATTCCTCACATATTAATAAAATTAGTATTTTAAGTATCAAGGATGATTGCCAATTAGTTTACTAATTCAATAAATAATTAATGATAATACCCCAATTTATGCTCCCCACTTGGTTGGGTTGAGCTGTCTTGATCTGCAGAATCAAGAAAGTATCAGGCATCATGCCCAATAGAAAATTGGTGGGTCTCAACACCGGTGACTGAGGCCAAGGATGTTGAAATAATTAATATATTAAATCAAGATGATGAATTACTTATATTCTACATCAAAAAAGTATTGGGAGATGATCCCGGTAGTTTTCATTTAATTTTGACACTGGGGCTTATGCCAAGGATGTCAAACCAATTAATAGTAACTGTTTAAGCTCAGCTTTTATCCCCGCACCAACTTCATGTGAAAATGATTGTATGATTTCCAGCAGAAAGTCAAATCTCAGAGGTCTGTCGACTTATGCCAAGGATGCTGAACCATTTAATATTAATTAAATAAAGTCAAATTTGTATTTCAACTTTGTGAGAGTATTGGGTGGAATCCCCTGACAGTATTTTAGGCTTAAATTGGCACCGGCGACTTATGCTGAGGATGTTAATGTATTTTTTAAATTTCAGATTATGACAAATCAAGGATCAATGTAATTATGGACATTTGAGGATGACGAGTATTGCCAGTGAGAGTGCTGACAAATACTAAGCAGGGAGAATCACCAGTGAGTACTGATGATGCTAGCATAAATGCCAATGTTGTGGACAGGTAATAAAATCCTATAACTAGTTTGAACTCCCTCTTAATAAATGTATCTTCTGTCTTCCCATCTTTATTAAGTTTTTAGTTAACAGTTGTTAGCTTAGCTTGTAGAGGTGGGACTCAAGATCTCCAGAGGTTAGGTGCTGGGTTAAAACACCTGGAGTGGTCAGCACAACCAACTATCAACCTTGAACTAGATGGAAACCCCATGGGAACCTAAGCAACTAGTAGCCACAATGATGAACTGGAAAGATTGAAGGGGAAAAACTCTGATGGAATCAATAGAGGCCGCTGAACCATAATTGTTGGACAAGTTCCAAAGAGGACCTCTGAGTTATAACAAGTAGTTAAGCCTCAGAAGGAGAAGTTGTTGGTCTGCTGGATTGGTGGGTTGCCCTGCGAATTTCTAGGAAAAGGTCGCCAATGATTGTGAAAAAGCAAGGGCCAGCAGTCTTATACTGTTTGGCCTGGCACACTAATGGAGTCACCTAGTATTGAGAATAAAAAATTATCAACATGGACTTTCTTCAGAGTTTTGACCATCCACCATTCCCATCAATCTGTGAGCTCTCATAATGATTAACAGCCATCTAGTTGGCTTTGTACTGCGTCTATACTACTTTTCTTTTTGGTAAATATGTCTTTTTGAATCTCTATGTTCTTTGGTAATTGATTCAAGGGTCGCCTTTTGATAAGCTGCCATCATTGTAATACCAGGCCTTCATTTTCTCAGTGTGTCTGCATAAGGAGACTATGCTGAAAATATAAAAAACTAAGAAAGCCCATTGGCAAAATTTTGTGAGAAAATCTTGATTAGCGTATTACTTTGTAGTTCTACATTGGACTTCATTGCCTATCTGGATAACCGTCCTTCAGGATCCTTGAGGTTTTACAGGCATTTTAAGGAAGCATGATTGGTTCTGAGTAAAAACTTAGCCCATTAAAGTTTTATGAAGAATTGCTTGCAAGCTATAATAATGGTAAAAATTCAGATTATTTTGCCAAATAATTTCTCTTCTGCTTAGTTTGGGAGAGGTTGCAAAAAGCTACTGGATGTTCCTCTTTTTTCTTGTTAATCAGGTTAGCACCGCTCCATTGACTGTAAAGTATCTTCAGATCAAACATAAATGGCCAATAAAAATTAGGTTATTATAACACTGGTGCCCAAGTTTGAGTTGCTTTTAGCCTGTTAAATCGTCCTTGCTTTCTTAAACCATTAAAAATTACTCCACATATTAGTAAGTGGAACTAGGGATCGGCTATTTGTGCAATCCTTGTATGAACCAATGGTGTTATCTACCAGTACTAAGAACTCCTGCACTTCTAGTTTTTCTCAATCCTTTTCATACATTTAACAGCACCAAGTTTTTGAAGTTGGCAAATCCCTTGAGTATTGATAATTTGCCACAGGTACTCAATTTTAGTCTTGTAAAATTGACACTTGATGGGTTGATTTTCAACTGAGCCTTAATTATCCGCTTTAAGGGTGGTTATACAAGCAGGTAAAAATGCTTCCACCCCTAGTGCAGGTTTTGAGTTTGAAATCTGTACTGGCTAGAAAACATTCTCGTTGTGGTATATTTGTCCCAAGGTCAACCCACCTCAAATAATTTGATTATCCGCTTAAATACTTCCCCTAAGTGTGGTAAACTTTTTGTCAAGGTGCTGAGAGCATGTTGATGCCATCAAGATCTACTAAACCACAGATCAATTTAAGATAGTCAAAAATAATGTACATGACCCTTGAAAGGTGGTGGGTACATTGCACAGCCCTTGAGGAATGTGTGTTAGCTGATATAGTCAATAGGATGGAATAATGATTTTATATCTTGGTTTTTTTCAGGTCAATCTGCTATTAACCACTGATGATATCAAAGGCAGTGAAGTACTTGGCCCCTTCTAATCAAATGATGGTGACATCTATATGTGGTAAGAGGTAAATTTTTTTAATAACTTACTTAGTCAATTCAAGTTAATCACTACTTGGTTTAAGACATACTTATTATTGATAATGAGTTATTGGGTTTTCAGTATTCCCATATAAACCTGCTGAATTATATTATCATCTGTTTTATCCACTGGGGTGAATTACCATAGAAGATGTGGGAGTTACAATATGATATGGTAACTATTGTAGGTTGTTATCCCTATGGGATTTTAATTAATTTAATGGGATTTTATCCCCTATATTACTGAAATTCTGTCTGGGAATTCCCATAGATATTTACAAGTTGTTTATCACTGTCTTAACAATTGACAAATTATATATCTTTTATGAATCAATCAGCATCTGTCATAAGTTGAGTAAAAGTTTATTGTTAGTTGTTGGGCTTTTACAACGCTTTTGGTAGCAACTTGCTAGTTAAAATTTATGCAACGCGACCTGCTTTTTATGAGTAAAAGGTCCCATTAACTTATTTGGTTGCTAGCTTGATAAAGATAAGTTTCTGGAGTTGAGCGAAAATTGTGGGTACATTCTCCCAATACTCAACTTAAAATGGGTCATGTTCTAGCCTACGATGGAATCTGACTAGATGGACAAAGTAATCATTTTTGGACACCTTCTAAGGATAATTCGAGGAGATGTCTGCCATCTCTATTAAGGCGCCAACAGAAGAGTTTGGCGCCGAATTTTTTTATAAAAATCCCTCGTTTTTTTAAAACAGTGGTAATTGGTAGTTCACTTAAAATAACAATTAAATAAGTTTTGAAATTTATATCGTGTGCTCTTGTAAGTAAAGTAGAAGAAAAAAGGTTTTTTTTATCTAATTGTCATTTTCCAACTCTTGCTATTAGAGTTATTGAAGAATATGTTTTCCCTTTCCAAATGTTTCTCAGCTACTTATGAGGAAGAGTCAATGAAGAAAGTTCCCTTATTTTCCAGAGGAACCTTCTAGGATCAAAAAAAAGAGCTTTAGCTTTTGTCTAGTGTTTAAAAATACTTAATCTTGTTGTGAAGTTCAACTATGACAATAGTTTTATACTATTGTCAGCCAATTTTTTATTACATCAACAAACTATACTAACGAACACCTTAAACCTGTTAAGTAAACCCTAAAAAATCTAAATAAGTAAAAAACTGGCACAAGGACTGTGAGATAGCACAATCATTCCTTATTGTGATAGTTGATTTATCTCTTTTCTATAACTTCTTCATTGACTTGGCTGCGCCATATAGGTCATGAGTTTATTGGTTATCCTTCCCTGGTGACATTGTGGTGTAATATTCTTTTAGCTCGCCCAAGATCATAATTGCTAGTCATGATATCTGCATGTAATTATGTTACAAAGACAAGCCTTAATGCCTTCGTTCTTCTGATAATCCCTCCAATTTATCTTGCAAGATAAGTGTACATGCATTTAAATGCATCAGGAAGGTTAAACTCTCTAGTTTGTCAAAGCTTGCTGTTAAGATCCTGATGACTGGATGATAAACCCTAAATAGTTATGGTGGATTAGCGAGAATCTGCTGACCATGATACTAGTTACAATTATTCAAGCGCCTTAAAATGAGGCGATATTGGGTCAGAAAGGGTTATTATTGGATTTCCTCCAAATAGGGAGATAAGGTAAAGTTGACATTTGATAAAATATTAAATATATTGCCTTGAACAAAGGCAATATATAATTGAGAATACCATACTCTGCAGGAACTCATGAGAATATGGCAAAATTGAATAGCTAAGTCAAGGGAGTGGTGTTTTCCAAAGTCGCTGATATATAAGCAGGATGGGTTGATTGAAGGAAAAGAATTTTTAATAGGGTAGAGTGAACGTAACAGATAGTATCTGCTGTAATATTATAATAAATAAAAAAGTGTTGCTGGGGCTCTTGCTCCATTTTTTATTAATTTTATTAAGTTGTATCAGGGATTACAATCTTCATATTGTCCATCCATTGTTCAGTGGGTTTGACCCTGTGCGACCCTCTTGGGGTATCCCAAAGATATTGCAAGAGTTATAATAATGGTGCTCACTACAGGGGTCCATTGAGCAAACCACCAGAATTTAAAATCCCCAGTTACCGACCACATCTCATCAGGCCTGCTTTGATGGGGAATTCTCAAGGCACACTGCACCAGCTGAATATGCGGGAACTTAAGCTTGCTTTAGATGCAGTACTCAAGAAGCAGGATGAGCTCCTCCAGGAGTGGAACAAAGTAATGAACCAGCCCAATAACATTAATTCAAATGCGGACCCTTAGAACAACAAAAAGGGCAACTTGCTATTTGCCTGGATGACACTACTTAATGGCTGCATTGTGCAGAGTGGAAGATGGACGTTACCTCTTAACCCCTTCATCATAAAATAAATGAATGACCAGCGACTGCTTGGGTAGAAGTGTAGTATGTTGAATATAAGCACTGGATACCCTTTTGAAAAGTTTTCTGCCAAATCTGAAGGCAGCATGCACTACTCCACGCCAGAGGGCAGCTATGGAGATGGTTATGTATCAGAGGACCACTTCCCCCAAGTAATGGCTGTACTGCCCACCAAAGGGGCCTCACTGCTTCTGAGTCAGCGGATGGACCGTTTTCCTCAAGCTCTACTGGTTCAGCTCCTCATCAAGTAATTCTTATGGGTCTCTACCCATTCCTCAGTACGCTCCAAAGGGTTACAGTTATGAGCGTGAGGAAAAGATTTTCATCCAAATGCTACCGTTAATAGTGATGGAATTGTCCATGGCTTCTTTAAACGGTTTGAGTTTGCAGCGGAAGGCACCTAAGATTGGCATAAAGATAAATTATTAATATCCGCTTTGATGTTGGGAGTGCTGACCAAGTCACTTGCTATCTTTCAAGCAGTACCATTACACAACAAGAAGTGAAGGATACTGTGCTGCAGCTGTTTGGAGGCACTGAAAAGATTTTACAGTGAAAGGCGAAATTTTTGACCATCGAATTTCAACGAAATAAGACTCTCTTCACATTTGCTGACTAATTCACAACTGAAGTCCATTTGTTGATTGGGGCAGGACTTTAGACAAGTCTGATGTGTGCATTGCGATGATTTCTGCGGTGAAGCCATAATGTGAGCTTTACAATGTGAGGACTCCAATCTTGGATATGTCATACCCCAGCTCACCGTTGTTTAGTTTTTGCGCCAACTACCCGTTACCTTTCCTCCACCCAGTGCTGAATGGAAACATACTGCCATCGCCGCCAGATCTTCTTATTCAGGGGAATTCAACCGTCCTGTTCAGCTTTATCCTAGTAACTCCAGCCTTATTACAAGCATGCGCCTCAGCTGTGGCTGAGTTACCCCCAGCAGTTTAACTTCTGCTATGGGCCTGCTTATGATAATCATCTGCAGCCCAACTACCAGCCTGGGCCTAACTATGCTGAGCATCAGCAATCACCCTAATGACCTAGCCCTGGTTATGCCAGGCGTCAACAATCAAACTATCAGCCCAGCCCTTCTTTTGAGACCAAGGATGCGGACCCTACAGGGTTAACTGTTTAGATGCAGTCAACCTGGCCACATTGGACAAAGTTTCCCTAACTGGTGATTTCACTACGTGCAACAAAATCAATACTACCAGGTAAAAGATGGAGTGGAGTATAGAAAGGATTCTTTACCTCTGATATCCTCAATCCAAACGTCCCACCTGAATCTATTGTAATGTATCCATAGGAAGTCCCCCAATACAATGAAATATTTTTGTACCAGCAATTGGTTGTAAAAGTGAACGTGCTGACACTGGTGGAAGCCAAGGCTGTGGCAGATTAAGGACCTCAGGAGCAACTGAAACTGCACACCTGTCAAATGTTTGACCAAGCTTCTGCAGACCAGCTGGAAATAGCCGTAGATGCGCCAATCCTAAAAGACATAAACATCGCTCTCCCAAAGGGTTGCTATTGTCAAAAAGTAACCTAAAGTCAGTGAGAGAATTGTAAGTTTCCTTGGGAAAAGAGATCTCATAAATGTCCACGTAATAAACATTCAATATTCTAATTTTATGAGTGTACATACTGTGACATTTTTGTAGAAAAAAGTAGAATTCGCGTTATAATAGATATGGGCGCCCCAGTCAACTTAGTTTCCTCCAAGTTGGTGATCAAGTTGACGTTAAAACCTGATGTGGAACATCAAATGGTTTATGGGACTCTTTGGAGCGGAAAGAATAATCTCTTAGGAAGCTTAAAGAGTGCTACCTTTGCGGTTTGGGTCCATTTTTGTGGCAGTTCCAGCAATAGTGCTACTGAATAATAATTATTACCTGTTAATTAGCACTGCTTTCATGCGACACTTTGGGGCTGTCATTGATAAGATAGTGGAGACCTTTGAAATTTTGGGGCAGCGGATCCCAATTTACTTTACCTCCAGTGGAGTGCCAAAGGATCCGATACACATGGGGCATGTAACCTTGCATACAATAATGGAGTGATTCCAGTTCACTACCATTGACTAAAAAGCAAGATTAGGCCCTTCCTCAGAAAATATATGAATATCAAGGGCTACCGCTCAGAGCTGTTGGGCATATGTCCATCCCCTCTGATCACAAGTAATAGTGAATATCAAATTGTTGGTAGAAAATTCAGACAGATTATATTAGAAGTTATTGGCTCTTATTAGCAATTGAGGCTTGAGCCCCTAATGGCTCCAAGCATTATACTTCTGGTCCATGGGGAGATCATGGCTCTATTAGCGAATCTACAGAACAAATCATTGCAATTCCACCTTCATCAAGGAGTGGCATAATTACACTTGAACCCAGTGGAGGAGGTCCTTTGGGTTCCCAAATTTGGTTTTCTGGATAAATTTGGTTTGCCCATCAAACCACAGCTCGGCGTAATGGTGTTGATACCACGCAAAAATTTAATAAGGTTATCAGAAATCCAAAAATTCAGGTGATTGCTTTATTCCAAAAATAAGGAATCTTTTCTGTCAATGACCACAATTTTGGGTGCGCACAGAAATTGAACACAAACTGGGGATGGGTAATCATATCCTCATCAGGCCCCGGCAAATTCGCTGATCTAGAGCAGCAGAAGAAGTCATTACTGAAGAAATTAATAAGCTGCTGGAGCAAGGAATTCTTGAACCATCAAAAAGTCCGTGGGTTTTCAGTCCTAATTGTCAAAAAGAAGGATGGTACCAACTGGGTAGTGATAGACTACCAGAAGCTCAAAGGATTACCTAAAGGACTCATACCCCTTGGTCAAATCAATAATTTCTTGGATTGGTTGGGAAGAGCTCGTTGCTTCTCAGTGATGGAGTTGATAATTGGCTTTTGGAAGATAGGGTTGCCCATGGCGGACAGTAAAAATTCACCGTTATCACGTCCAAGGGGTTTTTACAACTGACTCATATGACTTGAGGGCTGTGTAAATCCCTGGCTACGTTCCAACGGGTGATGGACACTAATCTTGGCAATTTGAAGCTGTTGTGCATCCTTGTATAATTTGACAATTTTAATGTCTTCTCTTGGACGTTTTCAGAGCATCTTACCCATTATGAGGAGGTATTCCATAAGCTTGCCGCATCTAACAATAAGATAAAACCCCATAAATGCCACTTCTATAAAGACCATCTGGAGTACCTAGGATTTTTCATTGGATGCTATGGGGCTTAAGCCCCAACCAGCCAAGGTGGAGGCTATCCAAAAGATGAATTCACCAAACAGTAAGCGCGTTATACAAGTAATTTTAGGGAGGGTTGGCTACTATATTCGCTCTATACTTAAATTTGCTATATTGGGGTCCGCTGTTTGAGTCATTGAAGAAGGTTACCATGTTTTCACGGACAGAATGCCGCCAATTCTCTTTTGATACACTTTTTATAGCACTAATCAAAGCTCCAGTGCTGCAATAACTAAATTTAAATAAAAAGTTTATCGTCCAGATGGATGCATCCCTTTCCGCCGTTGGGGCGGTTCTATCCCAAAAAGATGATGTAGGGGAGGAGCACCCAGTGGCGTACTGCAGTCAAAGCCTGAATTGCCATGAAAGTAATTATACCGTGACTATGTGGGAGTTTTTAAAGGTGATTTGTGCATATAAGCAATTTAGGGTTTAGTTTCATGGATTAAAATTCAAAGTTATAACAGATCATGCATCATTATGCTGTTTTAAGAACCTCAAGGAGCATGAAGGGCGCTTAGCCATTGGGCCCTCAAACTGCAGGTGTATGACTTTAAAACTCTCCACTGACCTGGAGCAAAACACCAGAACAATGATTGCTTGTCCAGGCTATCAATGATGGAGGTTATAGCAGATCTGAGCGATATAATATACAACAAGATGCTCAGCGGAAAGTATGACAATGAGCCACCTCAAGCCATGAAAGCATTAAATTAAATGCGAGCCAAAGTCTCCCACCGTAATGGGGAGTTGTACAAAATGGATTGGAGACTCTACGGTGAACTTCCTGCGACCCTCATCATGGCCTAGCATTATCATGAGCGCACATAAGGCAGTCAGACATGGTGGAGTGCGCAAGACGTTAGAACTGTTGATCCCTAAGTATTATTGGGAAATTATGAACTTTGACATGCTTGAAACCTTCTCCAGATACCACCAGTGCTAAGTGGAAAATCATTCTGCCGGAAGACTTCAAACCAATTAGTGAAACCCCATTTTGCTTAGCATACGGTTTCCATAGATGTCGTTGGCCCTCTGCTAATGGGAGCTAACCAGCCCAAGTACAATCAGGTGGTGATCGACCACTTGATCAGGTAGGTTGAAGCAAGGGCGATATAAGATTTGGAGGAGGCCACAGTGGCTAAATTCGTAATAGAATTTACTATCCAGCAACACGGCTACCCTCAGTTCATACTTACCAATAATGTTAACAACTTCACCTTGTACATCAAAGAAAGTTGAAAGAGATGATGGGCATCTTGAGGGTTCTGATGACTCTATACTACCACAAGTCCACTGAAATAGTTGAGCGAGTTAATGGGACCTTGTAAACATATTCAGAAATTAGTAACGGATTGAACTTCTGATTGGAGTTCCCTCCTCTCTACCACAGTTATTTCATACAACATTAGCTACCATTCATCCACAAGTAAGATTCCCTTACAATTACTATATGGATGACACCCTGCTCTTCTAGCACTGCTTTATGCTTGTGTAGAAGATACTGGCGGAATAGATTACCAACATTATTTGACTAACCTAGCTGACTCATTAATCAATTTGCAAATCAAAGTGTACTCATTCAACTTAACAAAAAAGACAAATAATCAGCCTGCCAATCAGGTACGGCGTAATGGGCTAGCTCATTTCAAGAATGTGGACATGGTTCTATTCCATGACCAACATGGGTTTGGGTGGAAGCACAATTTGGCCAGTATCTGGATTGATACTTTTAAGACGTTGAGAAAACAGGTGTCAACGCCTATACTAGTAAGGACCCTGCAAGCAGTTGGATCATTAACTGAGTGCACACGAAGCTCCTCCAGGCTTATAAACAATAGGATAATTATTGTCAAGTCAAGGGGGGGTAATATCGAGATCATGATATGACAGGACAATAAACCCTGAATTAGCTATAGCGGATTGGCAAGAATCCGCCAACCATGATACTAGTTACAATTAATTGAGCGCCTTGAGATGAGGTGATATTGGGTCAGAAAGGATTATTAATGGATTGCCTCCTAATAGGGCAATAAGGAGATGTCAACATTCAATAATACTAAGATGATCGCCTCAAAATAAGGCAATAGCCAATTTAGAATACCTTTCTCTGCAAGAATTAATGAGAATATGGCGTAACCAAAGAGCTAATCCATGGAGCGGTATCATCCAAAATCACTGATATGTAAGAAAGATGGGGCGATTAGATGATTGTTAATAGTAAATAGTGAGCAGAACAGCGAGTATACACTGTAATATTAAAATAAATAAAGAAGTATTGTTGGGGCAATTTCTCCATGTTTATTAAGTTTATTAAGTTGTCTTGGGGACAACAATCTTTATATTGTCTGTCCATTGTTCATTTAGTTTGACCCTGTGAGACCCTCTTGGGTTATCCCAAAGATATCGCCAAAATTATAACACTTGCAATCATAATATTTCTTCTCTAAGTAGTAGATGATTAAAGGCGACTTTCTTTACTTTCTTCAAAATAATCTTCCATCTAGGTGATTTAGAAGGAGAAAGTAGATCTTTGTGTCCAGGGATTATTAAACCAGCAGCCACGAGAGGATCAATTAGTGATGATTTTTGTGGAAGCAGACTTTTCTAGTAACCCATTTGCAGATCTAGAAACAGTCCAGTGCTTACAACCTGCTGTTACCCTAAAGAAACCTACAACTTTTGACACTTGTAATGGATATCTTGAATTTAGAGATAGTGAAAGGAGGGTTCCAATTGTGTTGACCCACTTGCTGATAACAAGTAGAATTACATAATTAGTGTAAGTTAAACCAATTAAAATTTTTAAAGTTAGTAAAAGGAGCTTTTTCGAGAGTAATGTAAAGGCAACAATTGACTAAGGATCTTGAAGACATTTTCACAGTTGATAACTGCCCCATAAAAGTTGAATAAACTGATACCATTTAGAAAACTTATAGCCAGGGCTGGGAAACATTACAGCAGGAGAGATGGGCTGTAAGGATCAAAACCTCATAGGCAAAGCGCTAAAGGCTCCTCTACTAATGGTGCTTCTTGGATCAACCATTCCATATTGTTAACAATGCCATGTTATAATGATCTTTAATTTTCATGATATGTCTCACAATTACATTGACTGGGGCACCGCTTTTGAATATTTATAGACTTGCTTCTTATTAATAAGTATATGTCAATATAAGTGCAGAATGAGAAGTATTTTAGATTTGCGCTTAATGTAAAATTAGTGGGGGTATTAACTTGATTGATCATGGAATTGATCGTCTCACCAATGTCCAAAAAATGAGTACTTAATTTCTTGAGATAAAAGCCACTTTATCACCTTTCAAAAGATGTAAATCAACTGACATATTGACTTCACAAACAAGGTTCTTTATGCAAGTTGCATAGCATAAGTTTTGGTAATGACTTCAAAGCCTTTCTTCTTAAGCTCAGCGTTGTTGCTTTGGGTTAGCGCTAGTATTTTATGAGGGAAAATCTTGTCCTATTGTTAGAAGTGGGATGGATTAATTGCTTTACATTGGATTATTCTGTCACTTCCCATGACATAATTTTAGAAAGGACTGCAAAAACAAGGAGGAGCGTACCAGAGCCAAAGGTATCAAATTATCCGCCCTTCCTGACCTAAAGCATACCCTAGACCAATGCTGGGCAAGGGCCAAGTATGCTCAGGTGGATCTAGGTGTTTGCGTGATGTAGTGATCAACGTTGCATCAATAATACTCAAGTTTGCAGATTACATAATGCAAAGATACCATTGTGCTTGGTCAAAAATGGAACCTGTGTCCGTTTTGTTTATAATAACTTGATTTGCCATAATCCAACTAAAATATAGAACTTGATTTTGGGCTTACTCGAGGTATGGGATTTCTCAGGATTATAATTTGATTCAATTGGCCAGGTTTGTCTTAGTTTCTCAGAAAATTGATGATGGCTCACCTACATCAATTTCTCTATAGTCATTTTTTTCTTGTTAACATCCTCGTTGGTCGTCTTCCTTAGCAGAAACAATTATATTTCATTCTGTTTGAGAGGAGTCTTTTAGCTTGCCATAGTGTGATCTCATCTCAGAGATCTATACTCAAATGGGTGTTGACATCCATGGTAATGCCCTATTCTCTTGTGTCATAGTGGGTTGTTCTCTTGGTGTCTGGGTGATTATTCCTAATCACCTCTCTGGGAAAAGAACTAAACAAATTTTTTTGACATATTAACATCTATTATTGAGTTCCTTTTCCCAGATCCTCATTGTCCACAAGAGAAGTGACATTTTTTATATTGTGGCATTTCTTGGGGAATCTGGCAGTGTAGTGACCTTTTAAGAATACAATCAAGTCAATTTGGAGATTCCCACTAAGATACACCATTTCACGTTTTGGGTAACTAGTCTATACTGCTGTCAGAAAATCGCCTTTCCGGCAACAGTGGTCTCTGCTGGTTGGCAGGCAAACCAATATGAAGTCTGGTCGTCCCTTGGCATTTTGCCTTAGGTGATGGGACTAGCAGTGCCAGCTGACCCTTGGCGTGTCAGTCATGCCATTTGGGGATTCATCATCCTAAACCTCAACTAATAAGAATAAACATAAACTTAAATTTATAGGGAGATTAGACAAAGAAAGATATATTGAAAGTGAAGCACCGGGTATTTATATATATAAGGGCTACTGCGCCCATCATTGACCTATCTGCGCATCACTGGTTCTTCCAGACAACCACTCTCTCTTGCTGCACTTCTCTCTTCTCTGGCGTCAACCCTCTCGCCCTGTCCTTCCTGATGTCAGAATAATTTTTGGCTCAACCTTAGTCTTGAGTCACTGGTGAGACATATAAATGATTAATATAAATAACATATATTAAAATTTTTCCTTTGAGTTGATTATTATGCTTTGGAAACCACTTCAGTTGCTTGTTAACTTCAGAATACTCAGCTTCTCACTAGACACGTTTTGACTCTTCTAGTAATTAATTGGAGAATCACCTTTATCAGGAGATATGCGATTATTAGATATGAGGTGCCAGAAACAACCTCAGCCACCTCAAACTTGTACTTTTGGTTTCTGCTGACATATAATAAAATACATAATTAGATCATCCTCAGATACTAATCACTGGTGATCCATAAGCTAATTTGGGCCATTTATTGGCCCATTAAATCCTAACATCCCAACTTGGTATGGGTTTCAACTAAACCCAATTCGGGGAGCAACTCTGCATGCAATCATTGAATTATACAAAATTCAGTGAATAAGCTGTTCTGCCAGAATTTTTCTATTTCATCCCAAATAACGATTAATCATTGTAGGAATCCATCTGGTTAATTTTCTAACATTCCCCCCACTTTATTAGATTGTATTCCTCCTATGTCTGAAACAGATCAGAAGGCACCTGATCCATACATTAACTTGGATTGGGTGGAGTTTAATCCAAATGTGGCCCTGATTCAATGGGCATTGAATTTGGTGAGTTTGGAGCTGGGTGAAATCGCCATCCTGAATCCAAATCACCTCCACAGAATGATGATGGGCTTATGTGGGTGTGGATGGTGATCTGGTGGGATGGCGAATCTTCACTAATGATGTGGTTGTTGGGGCTCAGAAGAGTCTAACTAAAAGAAAGCTTATTCAATATTTGCACCAGATTACTTAAGGGAAGACGCTGCAGCCCTGTAGTGCAGTTGTGTCTTCTACGAGGAAATTGGAAATAAAGAATTTTTCTAAAGCTCAGATTATATCAAATTTATTTAGTAAAATAGTCAGATCGGATTAAGTCATGAGCTCCGCCAGTTAGCTTGGTGTGGCATTGGCATCGTTCTCAGCCCTTTCCTGGTCCCAGAACTGCTATTGATGTGCAGCGTCATGGGGACAGTGGTCAGGGAATACGTGCAATGATGAGACATGGTGGTCAGGTTTGAGGATGGGCCTCTGCAGACCTGTTCCTAGTATGGTCAGTAACTTGGCTCTTACTGCCCAATACGTTCATTGCATATTGGCGCAAACCTGCCCGTTACATTAGACACAACTCTAATACTTTCTTGTCAGTTTTGTGGGGCCCCCAAGAAGAGGAGGGGGTCCCATGTGGGGAGGAATGGTACCACCATGTGTTGACGGTGGTGATGGTGAGCTTCTTGCTTATGTTTGTAATATGAGAAGTGATCTGAGTGTGTGGTTCGAGGCCCACAAGAATGGAGGAACGCCAAGGGGGACCTGTATCTCCAAAAGGACGGGCAGCTTTGCCTATGGAAGCCTTAGTGAAGATTCACAAAGTGGTGTCACAGATTCATTTTCAGGCATAGTGGCTCAAGAAATGGGTGAGGAGACCCCTTTCTCATTGCAGATAATGCACATCGTGGAGGCACTACCCCCAGAATTTTCTGGGTGGGTGCAAGGATTGGTTGAAGAGCAAGGATGCCTTCCCGGATCCATGGATGAGTGTGTGGACTAGATTGACTGGGTGGCTTGTCCAGATGAGGCGCAGGATGAGGCATGGTAAGCTCTGCTGACGGTAGGACAGGACCAAGGTTTGGTGGAAGAATATGGGCGGATTTTCCGGCCATAGGCAAAAGCAGCAAGAGTCTCAGATTCTCAATTGTTGCAAATGTTCAGACAAGGGCTACAAATGGACATGTTGGCCGCCATGGCGGCTGCTAAAGTTCAGGGTTTGTTGGCGGAGGAGATTGCTTTGGCGATGCAAGTGGAAAATCAATTGGCGTTGGCAAAAAACTGGAGAGAGGATTTGATATCCTCAGAAAGGGTCCAGTCGCCTGTCATTGCTAGCAGAGGACGAGGTGGCTGGCGGGGTTCTCCATGGAATTTTTAGAATATCCATGGGATCCTATCATAGTAGTGGTGAGGAGTTGGGAAGAACAGGTCAGGGTCCTGGGCAGAGCTATAGCCCCCAACCTACTTTGCCTGCAAATTTTCAATCTGAGAATGTTTCTAATATTAAACATTCTTCTTTGCTTTATCCCAGGCTATTTATTCTGGTAGAGTTATACTCGCATGGCCAGACTGAGAAGGTGCTGGCCCTGGTAGATACAGGGGCTGAGGAAAATTATGTGAAGTTTGCTTAGCAGAACGTTTGCAGCTGGAAATGAGAAGGGGTTCTGAAGTGGTGTCCGCTGATGTATCAAGAAGAGCCCCATCATGGGTTCTGGAGACCTTAATTGTCAATATAAAATTCCCTTTTCGTTATAAGAGGGTTTAAAAATTTACTCTAGGTTGATTATTGGCCGTCAACCCAGTAACCTTTTTACTGCACAGGTTTAATTTCCTCGTGCACTTTGTCACATTGTATAGAATGTATTAACAGATAATAATATGGAGACTAAAATCCATAGTTGAGATTGAACTATTATTTGGCCCAACGCTCGGCCAGTATTTCCAATTAAATACTCTTTAAGCCGTACTTGTAGGGATTCTTTCCCTATACTCTTGTCCACCCAATCTTTTTTAAGATACCCTAGTGACAATCTCTCTTGGCCCAACACACAGTCAGCAGCTATCCCTGATTGTTGTTCCTTCATCTCTAGATCCCCACTCGGATCTTTACTCTTCTCTCTAAGAGACTTCCAATTACTGCCTTCTGCAATAATATCCTTGAGATTGAACAACACAATAGAAGATGATAGTCTAACTATACACCAAATAGATAATATAACTGTAGATAATACTTTTCTAATACCATCTTTTATTATAGTAAATCCTAGGGATTATACAATAGGTGATTTGGCTGTCTAACTCTCAGTTGACACCTCTTTGATGAAATGGCAGCTGTTGCTGTTGAATCAATCATCCTTATCCTGGCTGCGATGGTCTTCCCCAACCTGGCTAGGATTCTTTTGTTGGACATCCTCGAGACCTCAAACTGAAAGAGTTAAAAAATTTGTCCCTAACGTTTTTTTCTCAATACAAGCGAACCAACCAGAATTGGCTAGCGACCTGCTTAGGTAATGGGAATTATTACCCATTATGGCAGGTCACTCACCAACTAATTTGTTTCTCTAGTTGCAGGTGGCATCACTCGCCTCACAATTTACTATTCATTCCCAATAAGTTGGTGATGAAGCCTGACCAATCCCACTTGGTACACCTGATAGCTAATCACTATCAGATGCCCCTATTTCATCGGCAACTCTGTCTGATGAGATCTTAAGTATTTGTCCAGATTGATCCTCAACAGATATGACCAGGCGAATATCAAAACCTCCCCCAAACGTAGTTCCTCTGAAACTCAGGCTAACGGATTTCTAACTCACTTTGCCTTAGGGATTTTTCCCCTAGCAATACCAGGTAATCTAGCAGGCTGGGAATATGGGCAAAAATCCCAACAAATCCACCAACTTGCCTAGATTTCTAGAGAGAAAAGGACTGGGACATAAGAACACCACTTCAGACACTTGGTCAAATACTTCATAGGTTCAAGCGGAGTACACTTGTCATTACTCAATGCTGGCCAGACGACCTTCAGCATATGGCATTCTTCCTCTTCCTCCTCACTACCACCTTCTCAGAGCGCGGTCCCCATGACCTTCTGTTGTGCCGGGCGGATCAATTTACTCATAACAATATTAGTCCCAGGATCTAGTTTACCCCCTGTCAGGGTAAAGGACCTGCTGTCATATTTAGGATTCTTGGTCTGGCGTCCGTGATTTCCTGATTTTCTCCTCATCCTAGACAGGAGACTCTTACCATCAATGTTCGTTTCATGGCTTACTTAAGAATAATTATTTCTTATTCACCCTTATTATTTCACTCATAACCTCTTGGCTGTAAGTCATTCCTAATTCTTCCCTTGGAGCTCTTATCATATCAATTTTAAGATTAATTTCCACGAAATTAGAGCTTAATGTATTATAGAGTGCATAATGTTAACTTCTATATAAGTCTGACATCCCCCTCCCATACTGCTCATATGTCAAATTTATGATCTCGCTACCAGCAGCTCCTCAATAGTCTGTCTGATCCAGACCTCCATCTCTTCTAGCAGATGAGTTGGGATGCTCAACGTAACCTCTTTTATGGTCCTTCCAGGACTCATACGCCTAGTCTGGTGCAAGCGGCTAGTCCTTCAGTCAAATTACCAGAAATGGTAACTAATCCCTCTGAAACCAGGTTGGCCATCGTTTTGAAAAACTCTTGGCTGACTCTTCCTCTGCAGTTGATTCCAGAGTTGGACTTTGAAACCCTCCTGGATTTTGCTCCTTTTTCTGATGCTCCAAACATCATCTTAGATGCTCCAGAGATTATGCTGGTTGCTCTGGATCGTTCATTTCTGGTCGGGTCAGACTTGTCACTATGTTCCTCTTCCAACTCAGTCAATTTTACAAACCCGCTGTTCTGGTCTCCAAGCTCTCAATTGGTAACAGCATACACTTCAAGCTCCCCTATGCTGAACTCCAGGCCCAAATCACCGAGGCTTTGACATTAGCACTGAATCCTACTGATCTTGACAAACTTCTAGATTGGGATACTGCCGCTTATGCTCTTCACTTTGCTGGCCAAGTTCTTTAAAGTTGGTCTATAAAGCTCCCAAACTCGCCTGGTTTTCACCGATCATTAAGGTTTAGCTTCTGAGAAGCCCATAGTCGCCACTTGCAGGATGCAATCCACTCTCTGCACAACTATCTCTTCTATGGAGCTTCCCATTGGTATCTTCCGCTGATGGCGTTGATAGGGGGCATGATTCAGCAACCCCCATTGAGTATCCCTTCTTTGTTGCCAGCCCACATGTCCAGTGTCCTTGATGAAGCCTGTCAATAGATGCTCAGGACTAATCTTCCAGCTCCAGTGCCATATTGGGATTACTTGGGGTTATTTGCTGATTGCCTCTTTTTAAAATGCTGCTTTCCTCCCTGCTCTGGGGTTTCACAATTGGCATCTTAGGATATCTCAATTTTCTTCTAGTTGCTTTTTCTCAGGGCTCAGCATCTGCTCAACGAACATGGTTTTGTGTAGGTCTCACCCTTACTAGTGTCTGATTGCATATTGATTTTGATGGCCTTTTTTCCTACCATGATCCATCCATCCTTATTCCCCAAGAGGCGACATAGGCGGAATCATCCCTGTACTGAGGATAATTAATAAAAATAAAAATTATAAAGATATATCAGCTTTTTTATCTTATGCATTTTATAATCTTTTTTATTTCAATATCTTTTATCAATCTCTTTTAATTTAATTTAATTTTCTTTATTCTTCTTTTTTACTATGGGACTTGACCTTTTTTTGATTCAGAGGTCCATTTTTTCAACCTAACTGGGTCCTGGGTATTTAAACCTACCAGATTTCATGGTTCAAAATCTTATCCTCTTAAGATTTAACCAACCATTTGGTTCAGTGGTCCCCTTCTGGGACTTGACCAAAATCAAAGGAAATAAACATTTGATGGTTTAGAGGTCCGCTGGGAACATTGCAATTATTTTCTCTTGTGTTCAATACTTCCAATTAGTATTGACCTTCACTATATAACAGCAACGCTGTTTCCTCACATATAGGCTACTCTTGCCAACATTCGGCAATTCCTTTAGATATTAGGCCTTTAACCCTAGCATGTTATTTGTCCAACAGGTTCTAATTTCATCTCTTATTTCGGCAACTGATGCTTTGGATCCTCATATCTCATTAGCCAACAGTTTCATCCGATTGTCCAGATCGTTTTTCTCCTGAAAATGATTTTCCACCTTCGTGGCTATCCTTATTTACACAGGTCGTTCTGGCCTCGTTGGCTTCATCCAATTTCTCCTAAATTGATGAACTTGTCTCCAGTAACCTCTGATCAGTGATTGAGCTTTATTAAGTCAAACAATGTCTTCCACTATCTTGGATCAATCATTTCCTATTTTGACTTCATCTCTTTATTGGTATTGCAATTCAATTCTCCAGATTGATTGCTTCCTATTTCCTCCAATGACTCATCTAAACACTCTCTCCTCAGGACTATTTAAAGAGGACCCAATTTCAACCCAGGTTGATCCTGCTATTCCTTGAGATTATTTTCAGCGGGCCCTATTTCAACTCAAGTTGAACCTGTTGATTATTGGGACTATTTCCAGCGGGCATAATTCCAACCCAAGTTGGGCCTGCTGATACTCTTCATCTCAAGTAGACGTCTGGTGGAACTGGTTTCCTTGCAGCTCTAGATAGTTCCATATCTAGGCTGCAAGTCCTTTTCCCTGAACTTGAGTATCTTCCTTTTGCTTCACTCAGATCTCCACTGCTGAGCTAGGTGAATGCCACTGAACGTGATCCTCTTCACGTTCTATATTCGTTACTTTCTTCAGTAACTTATTTCCAAAACTAAAAAATATTTTCATAGAACATCATTTTCTATATTCTTCAACTCAACTAATTTAGTGAGCACCAACTTGTAAAAATTTACTTTATGTTGATTATTGGCCATCAACCCAGTAACCTTTTTACTGCACAAGTATGATTTCCTCATGCACTTTGTCACGTTGTATAGAATGTATTAACAGATAATAGTATGGAGACTATTATCCATAGTTGATATTGAACTAAAATTTGGCCCAACGCTCGGCCAGTATTTCAATTAAATACTCTTGAAGTCATACTCGTAGGGATTCTTTCCCTATACTCTTGTCCACCCAATCTTTTTTAGGATACCCTAGTGAAAATATCTCTTGGCCCAACACACAGTCAGCAGCTATCCCTGTTTGTGGTTCCTTCATCTATATATCCCAATCAGATCTTTACTCTTCTCTCATAGAGTCTTCCAATTACTGCCTTCTGCAATAGTATCCTTGAATTGAACAACACAATAGAAGCTGATAGTCTAACTATACACCAAATCGATAATATAACTGTAGATAATACTCTTCTAATTACCGTCTTTTATTATAGTAAATCCTAGGGAATTATATAGTAGGGGATTCGGCTGTCTAACTCTCATTTGACACCTCTTTGATGAAATGGCAGCCGTTGCCATTGAATCACACATCCTCATCTTAGCAGCGATGGTCTTACCCATCCTGGCTAGGATTCTGTCATTGGACATCCTCAAGACCTCAAACGGAAAGAGTCATAAAACGTGTCACTAACATTTTCCTCTCAATCCATTTGAACCAACCAGAATTGGCTAGCGACCTTCTTAGGTAATGGGACTTATTACCCATTATGGCAGGTCACTCACCAACCAATTGATTTTCTAGTTGCAGGTGGCATCACTTGCCTTGAAACTTGCTATTTATTCCCAATCAGTCGGTGATGAAACCTGACCAATCCCAATCAGTACACCTGACATAAATTACTATCAGATGCCCCTATTTTGTCAGCAACTCCACCTGATGAGATCTTAGGTAATCATCCGGATTGATCCTGGCAGATATGACCAGGAGAATATCCCAAAATCCCCCAAACGTAGTTCCTCTGAAACTTGGGCCAACCGACTTCTGATTCACTTCGCCTTAGGGATTTTTCCCCTAGTGATACCAGGTTACCTAGCAGGCTGGGAATATGGGCAAAAATCCCAACAGAGTGTTTCTGTGCAATCCAGAATCTGGCCCACCCCGTGGTGCTGGGGATGTAATGGTGGCATCATTTCCAGCCACAGATCGATGTTTTGTGTAAAACAATTACCTTATTACCCTCATTGGACCTCAGACGACGTGGAAGATGGAGGTGGGGGCAATGTCCCGAGTGGATGGAGGAGCTTAGGGGGAATGCAGGAGGTAGAGCTCCCACCTGAATACAGTGATTTTGTTGACATATTTGGTCCCATTGGAAGTTCGCCTTTTCCCCTACAGGTTCTTTCGCATTCTTGTTTCAGTTAAGGAGGGATTGGACCATCCCATGGGATGTCCGGTCTATGCTCTAAATGAATGGGCTAGGGAAGCATTGGAGAGCCATGTGGAGTCCATGTTAAACAAGGGTTTGATTGAGCTATCCATGTCTCTGGTGGTGTCTCTTGTGTTGTTAGTACCTAAGGCAAGTGGCGACCTACGCCCATGTGTGGATTTCTGACGTCTAAACGTGGTCACGGAGCTGGATCCATATCTGATGCCCCTTTTAAAGGGCATTCTTCTGATGGTTACCAGATGCACGATGTTTACAAAGCTCAATCTAGCGGATGCTTTTAATCAGATTCCAGTGAGACTGGAGCATCAGCAATACACGGTGTTCAAGTGCCACCTGGGGGTGTACCATTATTGGGTATTGCCATTTGGGTTAAGGATTTCTCCAGCAGTGTTCTAACGGATGATTAACCATGTCCTTGGGGGATAATTAAACAATGCTGTGCTGCTTATATGGACGATATTCTAATGTTCTCGCGGTCCCAGGAAGAGCATGTACGAGATGTGTGGGAAGTTTTGGGGGCGATTGGCTGAATGGGTTTAAGGTTGAAGCCCTCCAAGTGTGAGTTCAACCAGAGTTCAGTGACGTTTCTCAGCAACTTGGTATTCCAGAATGGATTGGGGGTGTGCCCAGATAAGCTTTGAGCAGTACTGGAATGGAAGGCTCCCACAGATCAGATGGGAGTGCAAGGTTTTTATTTACCTTGTACTTCCTTTGTCAGTTAATGAAGAATCTTTCCCAGATGGCCTTACCACTAATGCATTTGACCCAGGATGTTCCATTTGTATGGGGAAAGGAGGAAGAGTGGGCATTTGAATTATTAAAGGGTAAGTTACTTACTGCACCAGTGCTGGCCCATCCAGATCTGTGGGAAACTTTTTTGTGGTTGAGATGGATGCCTCAAATTATGCTGTGGGGGCGGTATTGCTTCAAGAGGGGGAGGACGGGTTGGAACATCCCATGTGTTACTACAGCCATACGCTGCTCCTTGCTGAAACAAACTACCCAATATATGATAAGGAACTGCTGGCGGTGATGGCAGCCTTAAATGAATGACAACATCACCTGCTCTATTCCTGACATCCTTTTGTAATTTTAATGGACCACAAAGCCTTAGAGTACTACCGCCATCCCAGAAATATGAACCAGTGACAGGCCAGTTGGCATGTGGAGCTGGTCTGCTATGATTTCTGGGTGGAGTACCGGCCTGAAGCTTTGAATGTCCTGGTGGATTGGTTGAGCCGAGATGGAGCTTTTGTGTATGAAAAGGGGGAATTGGAGGAGTTCAACACAGCAATGATTCTCCAACTGGATCAATTTGTGATGGTTGAAGATGGGGGGAGTTAGTTGGGGTAGGAAGTTCACCAGAAGCAGAGGAGCGCAGAGTTCGCACAAAGGCTGAAATTCAAGATAACAGAGGGTCAGACGTACTGGTACCAAGCGGATTTCATGAATAGGTTTGGGGTGTGTTAATTTCTCGGTGTCTAGGTCTATTGTCACTGAGTTGGATTTGCACAGGGTATAGCCACTGAGCAACCCAATCAAATGATATGAGGATCGCCGATTCTTATAATAAACCTAATTTTAATATATATGGAGCTATTGCCCCTTATTTCTTTCTTTATTTTTAGATATCTCTCAGACGTTCTGCGCTTCCTCTTCCTCATAAAAGACTATCCCCTTTTTAATATTCCATCAGGCTCTTTATATCTCAATTCCCCAGCAAGATGCATCCTCAGCTTGGTATCTTCTATTCTTCTTCCTTATTTGAGTTGCTCTCATTTGTATCAAATCTCAGCATAATTCCTCTCAATTCGCTGAATGTTCTCATTATGCTTGATTATAATTCGTGTATCCCCTTTTCATAAATCTTGAGACTCATCTCAATTCCCCTGTGATCCACCAATATGGGCAGCATATCATTCAGTCATATCAACCTCCTGACATTACCCCCCTTTGACTGGATGATAGGCTCTTACTGTTTGTACGCTCTAAGAAACTTATAATGGACTCAGTTGATAATCTGACCCCCAGCAGGTTCCAAGATTGTGTAGACATCCATACCAGTCTTCTCAATAATCCCAAATGGGCTGATCCAAATGTCAGAGAGCTTATTCTTTCATCTGAATCCATGCTGGTCGTGGAATATCACATAATCCCTTCAGTGAACAATGGAAGTCTGCTCCGGGGCTTCTGGTTAGCCGCCTGGTCACGACTTTTCTTAGCCAAACTGGTGGAGTAGGCTTCAGTTTGCAACTTGATCAATGTATCCATGAGTTTCCTCAGATATCGCTGAGGATTCACACCACCAGTGTTCTCTATACACGAATAAAGCAAGGCAGGCAGAGCCAGATGTCATCTATACAGCAGTTGAAAGGGACTCTTACCAGTGGCAGAATGATAGCTGATATTATAAGCGAACACAGAGGTAGGTAGAAAAGTACTCCATTCTGAGGGACAGTCCATTATCAATTTGCGGAGTATGTTTACTAGGGTTCTGTTAACTCGCTCCACCATCCCATTTGATTCTGGATGATAGGGGGTGGTCAAAACCCCACGAATTGCCATCAACTCATTTAACTTTGGCAGGATATGCGAAGTAAAGTTGGTTCCATTGTCCGTCAGGATGAACTTCGGACAGCTATGCCACTGTATAACGCATTCCATAAAACTTGGCAGTGGTGACCGCGCCCAAGTCGCTAATAGCCCTGGCCTCCACCCATTAGGTCAAATGATTGATGGCGACAATTATATACTTGGAATGATTGGCACTAGTCAGCAGAGGTCCCACTACATCAATGGAAACGGTGTGCCATGTGGACTGGGGTTTTACTAATTGATAGGTGGTTGTCTTATGGAAAGGTTTTTCAATTTAACATTGATGGCAACAGCTAATAGTTTCCAGCACGTCATAATGCATTCTTTCCCAGAAGTATTGGGGTCGCAAAAACTCCAGCATTTTTTGCAAACCACCCTGGCCTACAGCCCAATGAACATCCATAATTATTGAGGGTCTATTTGAAGGCTTAGGAAAATTCAGCGTCAAGTCTCCAATCTGCTTGTATAATTCTCCCCCTTGCACGAAGGTACCCTCCCTGAGTCTGTCTAATAGCTTGATCACTTGCAGCGGCTCATCCTGGTATTTGTTCACCATCATTTTTTCATACATTATATCAGCCAGATCCACTGTGATAGTGACTGTGGGCAATTTGAGACAGACAATCCGCGTTTTGATGTTTTGCCCCAGGTCAATGTAAGATCTCAAAATTATAAGCTTGCAGCTTCAGAGCCCAATGTGCATGCCATCCTTCCGGTTCATGCAGATTCTGTAGCTAGCGCAAGGAAGCATGATTTATCACTACTTGAAATCTTATCCCATGTAAATATACCCAAAATTGGTTATAAGTGTAGATCACAGCTAAATACTCCCGCTCAGTTACGATGTAGTTTCATTCATGACAATTCAAGCTCTGACTACAGAAGGCGACAGGATGTTCCACACTGTCATCATCCTTTTGGGATAATAATGCCCCAATAGCAGCTAAGGATGCGTCCATTTGCACTATGAATGGATTATCAAAGTTGGGGTATTGCAATATGGGTGCGCTTGCTAACGCGGTACGCAATACATTGAAAGCGTTCTTGCATTGTTCTGTCCAATCAAAAGGAGCGTTTTTTTTAATAGCTCGAAAAGTGATGCCCCTATACAACCGAAATTGGGAATGAACTGTCAATAATGCCCAGACCATTCCTAAAACACCTTAGTGTCCCACTTATTTTCTGGCTGTGTCATCTTGCCTATCGCTTCCACTTTAGCTGGCTGTGGTTTAAGCCCATTTGAATCCACAACAAAACTGAGGTATTCCAATTGCTCTTTAAAGAAATGGCACTTCTGGGGCTTAATTTTAATATTAGCAGCAGTGAGGCGCTGAAACACTTGCTCCAAGTGGGCCAGATGCTCTGTAATTTTTGCAAAAACACATTAATGTCGTCAAGGTAAACTAAGATGCAGGACAGCTTTAAATAACCTAAAATCGTATCCATGGCACGCTGGAATGTAAAGGAGCATTACAAAATCCTTGCGGCATGCGCGTTGGCTGAAACAACCCACTTGAGGTGATTACACATTTCTCCCATTCCATTGTTGGCAATTCATTCTGCCAGTACCCCAAGATCAGATCCATGGCGGAAAAATAGTTTGCCCCACCCAATCGTTCTAATGCATTGCTAATCCGTGGAAGAGGGTAAGAATCCTTCTTCATGATGTTATTGAGTTTATGATAGTCAATAACCACCCAATTTGAGCCATCCTTCTTCTTTACAATGAGCACAGGTGATGCCCAGGGGCTGTTTGATGGATCTAGCATCCCTTGTTTGATAAGCGTATCCACTTTGTCAGAGACAACCACTTCTGCTGCTCTAGAACGTCTGATAGGATGCGAACAAATGGGAGGGTGATCCCCCGTATCAATCTGATGTACCACTCCTTAAGCGCACCCCAAGTCATGATTGTTATTTGCAAAAATATCCCAATACTTTTCAAATAAGACCATAGCCTTATCGTGCTGATCCACCAATAGTCCTGTGAGTGCTTCTTGTGGAACTACAGTCAGTATGCCAAACGAGGCGTGAGCTGGTAGTCCAAGATCTTCCCATGAGCCAAAGTCATGAATACGTCGAACTTCCCCAATAGGGACGAAGTGTAGGTAAGCCACCACTTGGTGCTGCATAATCATTATTGTCTCCTTCTGTAGGTTCGCTAGCAACACCTTCACCTCCCCGTTCCCAGGAAACAATAGCCCAGAGCCACGTGTGATTCTAGCCACAAGTGCTGATGAGGCGCCAGGATTTCTCCATACAGTCCCTTAGGAACTTCAATTTCAAGCCCAGTCCCTATTATGCCCTTGTGTCCAGACAGTAAGTTTAAAGGGCGCGTTGCTCGAAGTGGGATTCCTTTATAGTCATATATCTGGTTGAGGAATCTTGGTCCCCCGACTCAGTTGCTGATAGCAAACAGGGATCACTCCATCACTGTATGCTAGATTGACCTGACTAGAGTGGACTGGATCAGTTGGGATTCCGCCAGAGGAAAAATATATGGGAATCTGTTGGCCTAAAATAGTAAGAGTTTTCTCCACAATACTTATCACAACGCCAAATTTCCTCATAAAAGCTGCACCAATTAACATATCATAGTTGCTATTTGGCAAAACCACCACTGGAGCAGACACCTGGACTAACCCAAATCATAAAAGGGAATGCGCTATATGCTCCTTCTGACACAGTGCTATGCGTTCCTGCCATTCTGTATACTACTTGATGGTCCACATCCAGTTTCAACATAAGTTTAGCCACTAATCGGGTGGAGACTATGTTCACAGGTGCTCCCATGTCTATGATCGCGCGGATTTTTGTGTTTTGAACGAATATGTCACAATAAGTACATTCCGAGTAAGAAGAATCATCAGAGTTTATTACTTGTACATTCAAGGGTCTTGTGTTACTTAAAAAGGAAGAAATACCCTTGCCAACCTGAGGATACTCACTAGCAATTTTTTCCACTAGAATAGCTGTTAACCCTATTAAAGGAGCGACGTTCAGCGAAGAATCTTCATTGCTGGAGCCAGTCTGTTCCAGTATTTGCCACGCATATGGTTTCTGCACATCTTGGAAGATCTCAGCCCGATTGGGTGAACTCTTACTTTTGGAATAAGAAGCAGGGGTATCAAGTAAAAGCTGCTTGTATAAAAAATCATCAAATTGAGGTTTGATTTCTACTCATAAAGTTGTTTGGCAGGTGTTAGGGACATTTGAATTGAGCTTAGCGGAGGTAGAGCGTCCTGTCTCTACTCAGCTCAAGCTTTTCCCTGCTCAGTTTTCATAGTTGGCATTGCGTACACTTGTGGTTTGCTAGGGCAATTGGCTGCATAATGCCCTCTTTGTCTGCACTAGAAGCAAGTGTTTGTAGAAAGGTGCACATATATAATTCAGGCTGGAAGGACCAGGTTGAGAATTGACGGTAAGGTTCCATGGTTGTGGTTAAACTGGTGAAGTGTACATGGGATGGAAAGGGTCTACTGGCTCATATGAGATATGATTACATTCCAGAAGCTGACAACCCAGACGCTGCACCCGATATTTGGAAAAGTATGGAGTGGGGGCAACGGAGGGCTTTCAGGCTACATTGGGGGCGCTGTTCATGGCAGAGAGTCGACTTAAGACGTTCACAATTCAAATGAGGCCAGTATCCCCATCCAACACATGGGACATAGCATTATATAGTTCCTGGTATGGTTTAACTGCCACCGTCATCACTATACCTACATCATCAGTGGTTAAAATACTAGCCCCAAGTAAAACGTGAGCTTCCACCAAAAATCGCTCAGTGAATTCTGACAAGGTATTGTTTTGATTAAACTGTATAGTCATAAATTCAGCTTTTCGTTGAGACATCTTGTTAGCGCCTCCAAACAGCCAGATAACTATCACATTTACTTGGGTGTAAGACACCAATCTATTTGGAAGATAGCAGGTCACTTGGTCAGCGCTTTCCAAATCTAAAGCGGACAGTAACAACTTCGCTTTCTGTTGATTAGTAGCCCCTTCCACAGCAAAATTTGAACCATTTAAAATAACCATGTAGGTTTTTGTTATGAATGAAAGGAGGTAACTTTTCAATATGGACAAATTCACTCAGCTCTCAGGTTCAGCTATAAGGGGCAGGTGAACTGGATTTGGAGCGACTATGGGAACCTTCATTTGGTGTGCTATCATGCCACTGTCCAGATGAGCTTGAGCTCATCAAAGCAGAATTAGAAGAAGTGTCATCATGGTGGGGGTCTGTCATACTGACTAATGGATACTAATTTGCTGATACATAACATTCTTCCCCCAAGTCACCACTAACTGCCCTATTTCCCCTGGCTCCAGTACACCCGTGAACTGTTCGCTAATCAGCTGTTCCATTTTGACCGCAGAACATCTACACTGTCCATCCTGCCATTCATGTTGCAGCATGTTATATTGCCATTGCAATTCTTGGTGGAATTCCTTTTCCTCATTCAATGTTTATTCCATAGTTTGTAATAATGAAATAACTTCCTCAATTCTATTCTGCGGGCAGGTTTGTTGTTATCTTGCGTTTTCCACTTTCTGGTTGGCGTTGTTTATTTGGTTAACAAGGAAAGATCGTTCTCACGCTGATTCCTCATTGGCCCGTTGAAGGGTATCAATGCAGTCTTACATGTCTGCATACTCACTTGTCTCGCCAATAGGGAGAGGGGAGGCTCGTTGGTTTTCCACCTGACTAACAACTTCTATTCATTTAACTTGACAAATGAGTTGGAGATACTCGGTGGACATCGACTTAAGAATAAGCGCGTTATCAGACGTTTGCTGGGTATCCCATTCGCTATGGAGCTGATCTAATTCTGTTAATAGAGAGCCATCTTGGGACGCCAATTGCAGTTCCATCAGGGTCATTCTTTCCTTGAGCTGAGCAATCACAGCTTCAAAGAGCTTCCGCCCATTCAGCTAGCTCCATCATAAAGCGCTCAGTATTATTTCCCAAGGTTGTCATGTCCTGAATCCACTCTGCAGATAGGCCATGCTGTTCCAGTAGTTCTCTTATTACTCGAGGTACTTCTGAGTTTAACTGTGGTACTAGAAGGTCCAATAGATGGCGAACATCCCTGACATGATGATCCATCTGTGCCAGCACCCCTTGTATTTCTGAGAACAAACGATCAAGGTGGTCCAGCAGGAGGCGAGTATTGTGCTGTTGTGTTTGAGCAAACTGCAACACATATTCAATTTCAATGTTATGGCGAGCCAGGACACGTAGTAGCTGGCAAATCAAAGGTTGCACATAAGTGACTAAGTATTCCTCAATTCCGTGAGTACCAAGGCGGAGAGTTGACCCCATAGTAGTGGCGTCCAAATAAGACATGTACAGCGCATATCACTTTTCTTGATCGCATTGATTATAAAACAGACTCACGGCATTTTCCCCACTCTTATCCTTGTATAGGCTATACCCCCGCAACAACCATTCCATAATAATTCTTAATTGTTGTGGTGTCACATTTGTGGAGCGTCCGTGTTGGTTAATCATCAGCTCCGGGCAATTCTTGAATTGCACAGTAATCATAATTTCATCATCCTCTGGTTTGGCAACAGTAAACAATGTTGGTTCCGAGTTAGGTGTCCTCCAATCTTCTCCAGCATGCCGTGCTTGGAACCTGATCAGGTTAAGTTGTAATGAATAAGGATTTGTCATTGTATTTTCCCCGCTATATTTGCTAATGGCCCCCTGTAGTGTGAACCACTGTTAATTTCTTGGCGTCTAGGTCCATTATTACCAAGTTGGATTTGCACAGGGTATAGCCACTGAGCAACCCAATCAAACAATATGAGGATCGCCAATTATTATAATAAAACTAATTAAAAATATATATGGAGCTATTGCCCCTTATTTCTTTCTTTATTTTTAGATATCTCGCAGACCATTCTGCGCTTCCTCTTCCTCATAAAAGACTATCCCCCTTTTAATCTTCCATCAGGCTCTTTATACCTCGATTCCCCAGCTGGATGCATCCTCAGCTTGGTATCTTCTATTCTTCTTCCTTATTCAAGTTGCTCTTGTTCATATCAAATCTCGGCATGATTCCTCTCAATTTGCCAAATGTTCTCATTTTGCTCAATTATAATTCGTGTATCCCCTTTTCATAAATCTCAAGACTCATCTCGATTCCCCTGTGATCCGCCAATATAGGTAGTGTATCATCCAGACATATTAACTTCCCGACAGGGTGCTATACCACAAGTCACATGTATGGGTATCTAACCCATAATCATGGTGGAAGGTAATCTGGGCTTCCCATGACCATCCACTGGTGGGTCACCTGAGGGTGGGGAAGATGATGGAGTTGGTACATCGGGAATATCATGGTTGGGCCTTTGTGTGGATGTCTAGAAGTACGTGTGGGAGTGTTTGGTATGTGCAAAGTCAAAGCCATCGAGAAAACCACTATCAGGTAAGTTGAATCTGTTGCCAATACCACAGACCCCTTGCAGTTCAATCAGTGTCAATTTCATAGTGGGCTTTCAAAGGTGCAGGGGAAGGACGCGATTATGGTGGTTGTGGATAGACTCACCAAATACGCTGAACTCTTCCCATGCACTGGGAGTTTTTCAGCGAAGGATGCGGCAAGGGTTTTATTGATGAGGTGTTTTCCCATTATGGTTTACCTGAGGATATCATTTTGGATCATGGCCCACAATTCATGTTGAGATTCTGGTCAAGTCTACTGAGAAGTTTGGAAATCAGACCAGGTCAGTCCTTAGCATACCATCCGCAATCTGATGGTCAAACAGAGAGGGTGAACCAGATACTTGAACAGTATCTGAAGTGCTACATGTCTGATTGACAGAATGATTGGGTATCATGGGTTTGTATGGCTCAGTTTGCTTACAATAACCACTCTCAATCCTTGTCAGGAATGTTTCCATTTTTCGTGAAACATGGACTCAACCCTAAATTAAATGGGTAATCTGCAGGTGGCATATGTCAGGAGGCAGATGAAATGATTCGTACCATGTCAATAATCAGTAAGACGCTATGGGAAACTTGGAGCAGGCAGTAGCTCAGCAGAAGTGGCAGGCAGATTGGCAAAGGGCGCCAGATTTGGCGTTTGAACCTGGGGACTGGGTTCTGGTATCGGCCAAGAACTATGCCATCCCTGTTAAGAGTCATAAGCTAGGTCCAAAATTTCTGGGCCCATACCAGATCATCCAAGCTATTAATCAGGTCGCCTTCAAGTTGAGTTTACCAGTGGGTTCCAGAGCCCATTTTGTGATTCACGCTTCCCAGCTACAGGCTTTCAGGGGTGAGGGGCCTGAGCACCCCAGTCCGCTGAATCCTAGAGAAGGGGTGATACCTGAATATGAGGTGGAGTGGATACTGGATGCCAAGTGGATGAGAGGAAGACAACAGCTGTTGGTGAAGTGGAAGGGCTATATGGTAGAGGAGTAGACATGACAGATGAAGGAGGACGGTGCGCAGTGCCCAGAGAAGGTCCAGAAATTCTGGTCTTACAGGAGGGTGATGTAACGGATCAGGAGGCACCTAATCCTAATTATTAGCTTGGATCAGGTGGAGTTTGATCTGAATGTAGCCCTGATTCAATGGACATCGAATTTGGTAAGTTCTGAGCTGGGTGAAATCACCATCCCAAATCTGAATCACCTCCATGGAATGACGATGGGCTTACGTGGGGCATGGATGGTGATCTGGTGGGATGGCAAATCTTTGCTAACAATGTGGTGGTTGGGGCTCAGAAGAGTCTAACTAAAAGAAAGCTTATTCAATATTTGCACCAGATTACTTAAGGGAAGACGCTGCAGCCCTGTAGGTCAGTTGTGTCTTCTACGAGGAAATTGGAAATAAAGGATTTTACTAAAGCTCAGATTTATCAAATTTATTTAGTAAAATAGTCAGATTGGATCAAAGTCATGAGCTCCGCCAGTTAGCTTGGTGTGGCATTGGCATCGTTCTCAGCCTTCTCCTGGTCCCAGACCCTGCTACTGATGTGCAGCGTCATGGGAACAGTGGTCAGGGAATACGTGCAATAATGAGACATGGCGGTCAGGTTCAGGGATGGGCCTCTGCAGGCCTGTACCTAGTATGGTGAGTAACTTGGCTCTTACTGCCCAATTCATTTGTTGCGTATTGGCGCAAACCTGCCCATTACAATGTCCAGACTCAGCGTGTGGGGTGGGCATCCAGGGCTCGCTTCTCCCTACCACCAACAATTGCCAGAACCCAACCTCCAGTTTGGGGTCACACCAACATGCTCTTCCCCTCCTTAGCCAAACTGGTGTCACATCCCCACCATCTCCTCACCAACCCATCATCTACTTTGGCACCAACAAGCAGAACCCCCTGTAGTGAGCATTACTATTATAATTTCGGAAAATTTTGAGATATTCTGGAAGATTTTTGCAGGGTTTAGCTCATTGAGCAACTGGACGGATGATATTGAGATCTCCAGTCCTCAGAAAAAACTTGTTAAATATAATATTGAGCAATTGCTCTAGCGACATTTCTAGATTAATTTTAATATAACAGCAGATACTCTCTGCCACGCTCTTCCTTCTATTAACAATCCTCCCTCACAATCTTCTCATCTCGCTTATATATCAGTGAATTTAGTTGATTCTGACCCATTTTCTTAGGCTATTCATTTCTGCCACGTTCTCATTAGTTCTGGAAGTCTACTATTTCTAAATTCACTATTGTTTTAGTTTGAGGCGATCTACTAAATATTTTTTGTATACTAACATTGCCTTATCACCTTATTGGAGGCAATCCAATAATTTTTTGTTTAAGCTTGGTTTCTTCCTATAGCCTTATTTCAATGTGACCTCGCCAGTATAATTATACTACTCAATTTGGCAAAGCTACCTCAATCTGCCGCATCTACTTAGGGCTTATTGTCCATTTATATCAGAGTCTCAACATCTTCATTTTTATTGTTACCTTGCCATTGATAATGGGTATCAAATATATCTACTTTGGGTAACCAAAAGTGATCTCACATCGCTTTAAGTACTCATACATTGCTAAGGTGTCTAAGTCCTTACTAACCTTAAAATAGAGATTGAAGTAGCTCATGGTATTTCTTGGTAGCATACTAAAGAGAAACCTTTACGTCAAATTTAACCATTGCCTTTGCACCCAATAGAAAATGGCCTCATTGTAAAACTGATTGGCAAACTCAGGGATGGTCTTATACTTCTAGATAATATTCATGAATTTAGTCACGCAAGTTGGCCACCTTCCTAGGGCAAATTCTAGCAACATGGTGTTTTTGACATCCGCTAATCCTGAGTTCTCCTCAGAAAGTGTCATAATTAGATGTGAAAGCCAGACCTTCAGAGCTAGCCAAGGTGAGAAAAGGAATTAGGTGTTGCTGAATTAGAATACCCACATCATCCAGCTTAATCAATTATATTGTATCATCTGCTTATCCGCTGGGGGTGATTTGTTATAAAAAACAAATGGCAGATGTGGACTTATAATTAAATACTTAGTTATTGTTGTTTTTTGTTCCTTATGGAATGTTACCTAGTTTTCAATATTTAATTCTGTCAGAATACTGATGTTCTGTTGGGGAAAATCCCCACAAAATGTTTACAATTGATTCACTTATAATTTAACAGTTAATGTTTAAAAATCTTGTATAAAGCAATTGGATTTTTTCTGATCAATAAGGGCTTATTAGCAGTTGCTAAGAGTTGACAAAGGTGTAGTTGGCAGCGACTTTCAGGTTAACCTAATATAGCGCCCTTTTGTTAATGTGTAAAAGGTTCAATTACCTAAAAAAGGTTGTTGGTTTGCTAGGGATAAATCTGCCGGAATTTGAAAGCGTTTGGACACGCTCAAAATTACTTAACTCAAGAGGGGTTTTGTTTTAGTTAGTGGTGGAATCCAACTAGATAAATGAAGTGATTATCATTTTTGATAACTCCTAAGGGATAAATTCATTTTTTATGGATGTCATTCATATTGGTTCGCCAACAGAATTGTTAGGCGCAAAAATTCCCTATAAGTCCCTTAATTTTATTTAACAAAGCAATATTATAAGTTTTGACTTGAATATAGCATTTAATAGCTTTGCAACTTATATCGTGTGCTCTTGTGATTAAAATGAAAAAGATAGTTTTCTATTATCTTTTATAAATTCTAATTCTTGGGGTTAGAATATATGGGATTGGCTTTTCTTGTCCAATTTGTTTATCAACTACTCTTGAAAAAGATTCAAAGGGGTTAGGTCCCTTGTTATCAAAAGTTTGTTTAAGTAAAAGAAGTAAGAGCGTTAGCACCTGTCTAGCGTTGAGGGTATACTCATATTGATTGTAAAGGGCTCAACTGAGATAATAATCTTCATAATATTATTTAAACTTACATTTATTATATCAACAACTTACTTTATGCTCATCTCTAACTTATGCAGTAACCTGAAAAAGATTACAGTAGGACTTAATCTTAAAATAGGTTCAGAGGTTTTTCAATATAATGCTTGTAACTTGGCTAAATAGAGTCCAGAGGTTCCCAGAGAGATAGTTTATTATTATTCAGGATATCTAGGGCAAAATGGGGAGAGCCGTAAAGTAGAAGCAGTTTTAGCAGATAAATTTGTGGAGACATAACCATTAGTCAGTTCAGAGGTCTCAAAGTTAGAATTAACAAAGAGAGCCTAAAAGAAGGTAGAGGTGTAAAAAGTTTTTTATTGGGAATTGATTGGCACCTTAGATAGTGCTATGAAAATGAGGGATAAAATAAATTATATTAGGAACAATCATTTCAAGCCATGTTAGAACCTGGAACAGTTCAAGTAATGCTATTCTAAATCATTTAAAGGACAAAGGGAAGTAGTCAATAAATAATTGGTACTCATTAGTTAGGGCGAGATTAGAGATAATGTGAGATAAATATGAAGTAGGGCTTTGTTTCTTAGAGTAAATAATAAATCGAGATGGAGTATCATTATAGAGAATAAGTTAATAAACAAAAAAATTACTATGGGTTTGTCCATCTGAGAGGTTAATAATATTAGTTTAGCTTATCCAATATTAAATAATCTTTTTATTGTTAATTTTGGGCCTTAATCCTGACAAAGTATCAGTCAAAAAATATAGTTGTTGGAAAATTAACCAAAGATCCCTACTGATAATATTAATATTATGTGAGTCAAATATTCAGGTATGATTGCCAGCTAATCGCCTAGTTTAACAAAATTTTCATATTATATTTGCTGATTAGTGCTCCCCATTTGGGTTGATGAGACCTTTTGAAGTATTGGATAAACCATGATATTAATATTATCTGAAGTTTAACACTGGTGGCTAATACCAAGGATGTTGACCAATCAATTATTATTATTTTGGGCTTTGAAGAATCCTAGTTTGATGTTGACCATAAATTGCTGTGGGTTTTTCCAGCGGAAAGCCAATGTTTTTAATATCAAACATCTGAGGATGATTCTGCTACCCATTTCTAAGTACTGGTAACTTATGCTGAGGATGCTTGATTATGTTTATAATAGGTTTTATATATGACTGACTGGAGAATCGTGCCAAGGATGTGTCAAAATAATATTTGGTGATTGGAAAGAACAGATCATAAGGGAATTGGCACTGTGGACAACTTACAATTGAATGATAAACCATCTTAGATGGCTGATGGGTTTGTATAGGCGCAATAGCCTAGATATAAATAGTTGACATTCCTTCTAAATAAATTATATCTTTCGCCCATCTTTTATTAGTTGTTAGTAGTTTGTCGCTAGATTAATGGAAGATGGGACTAGAGATCCCTAAGGTAGGCGTAAGTGATGCGCATGGAGTGGCTGACACTGCCAGCTCACATACCCCAGCCCTAAAAGGACCCTTTGATGAGAACCTGGACAACTGTCCACCAACAACAAGGGGCTGATGGCCATAGACCATGAGGGTGGTGCAGCGTGGGAGTACCATAGCCACCCAAGATGGGGGATGAACTTTCCAAGGCTCACCCAAATGGGGCTGGAAATTGGTCATGAAGGAGAAGGTGTAAGTCCTGAGGACCAGCTCCTGCAACTGGATAGGGAGCAACACCCCTTTTGGACAAAAAGGGGTCCAAAGGCGCAAGTGGACTCCCTGTTGCAGTTGAGTGACTTGGCGCATGTGGTAGATGAGCGCTGGGCGACTGCCCTTCCCCCTAAAGACAACCAGGTTTCTCCCCTCCCCCTCCTCAACCCTGGTAATCCTAATATAGGGGGTCTTCAGGAGATTATGCAAGCCAGGGGCCATGGGCAGGCCCCTGGGACCCCTCACTCGCCAGGAAAATCATGCTAAAATTTTGAGGAAATAGCCAGTATTAATGTCAGAGCCCAGTCTGCAAATTCTGGGCTGGAGGAGCCAGTCCAGACTGTCCAGGGCCAGAAATCAGATTGGCGCACGATTTGGGTTTCAAATCAGGTTGCAAGTGACTCAGACCAGTTGCCCCTACTCTCCAGGACGGATCCAGGAAGTTCAGATCATGCAAATAGTTAGATTAAGAGTTTGAACCAGGTTTCAAATGACCCAGCACAGTGGCCACAGCCCCCGGGACAAATCTGGGGAATCCAAACCATGTGAACAGGTCGACTAGGATGGTCAGGGCCCAGATCAGTACCATTGATGTGGTTTGGACTCAAAAATTTGGAAAAATCTAAAAAGTTTTCTTGATTTTGGCCAAGATCTTGGACATCCCCCCCCCCCCTCCCCACCAGCCAACCAAATCCCATCGCTGATTCCCAATCAACAAATCCCTTAGCACCTCCACTATGCGATTCTCCCCATACTTGAGGCAACTGCACTGTCAAGGGGTAATTGTTGGTTTATTCTCTAATCTTCCCGCGCTTTGCGCTAAATAAAACTCCAATACCCCGCGCACCTTACTGCAGCCTCCATCTGTTTATTTTTTTCAAAATTCCTCTGATTGATCCAGCGAAGCGTGCTGTTATCCAGATATTCATCCCAATGTTTGCCAACTGGGTCATCTGGTCACTCAACCTCACCACGCAGTGGGAGATTATATCTGCCATATACTGTCTCACCCCAATGAAGAAGTTGCTTCTTCGTCCATTTTTGCGTATCATCTAATGTGAATCCATCCATTTGCTCCATCGCTGGGATCTCCAAGACTGCTCCCTGTTGGGGCACCGCCAGGGCGCCCCTGCCCCAGTGCTCGCAAACTTGGCCCCCATACATGGCTCGTCTGCTACTGGCCCCACCCACCTGAGGACCCTGGAGCACCCCGCCCAAGGGGAGCTCAGCCCTAACGCTCACCGAAGGTTGTTTCCCTCTCCACCCGCACCCCTGTTTGGCGGCTCCTAAGCTCCCCTTGCTGGCATGCAAACTCATTTGTTTGAAGCCGAAGGCCAGCAACTGCAAACCCTGGAGGAGTCATCATCCTCCCTGTATCTCCCACCCTTGGGGGTTGCCCCCGCAAGACTCGTGGCTGCCCCCATTGCAACCATCTGGTTTTCCTTAGGGCCTTCAGTACGTTAATGAACCTTTACTTTCATCATGTCCCCAATAGATCTCCCCTAATTTTAGTTGCTTGGAACTCTGTGCCTTTGGCATTCTGGGTTCTCCACTGGATGCTCACACACCCAGACTGGAAGCCCAGTCTAATTCTTATCCGCCGCATACATGACATAATGAACCAATCTGTAGCCTTGGCCTTCTTCGCCCTCCTCGCTGGCACTGATGAAGAGTTGGCCTATGCTCTTACCCTAAACGTGCTCTACCTTTGCAACCTGGCCTTCTCCTGCTGGTCAGCTGCCTCGTTCATCTGAGCATGCCGCCAGGCTGTGCTGAACCAGTCCCCACTCCTCTGAGCCCTGGCGACAAGTGTTCCCCATCAGTCAACATGATAGGGATTGGGGTCCCCCTATCCCTTCTGATGAGGTGGCAAACCAAATCCTGGGTGTCCTGGCAGAACTCAAGGTGCGCTTTACTGCTGATGGGGGAAAACCCCTTCCCTCTGATACCCAGCAGAGCGTAGCTCTCCTTGATGCCCTAGATGGGGATGCCCATCATTAGTCAGGGGAGTTCTCCGCTCTGCTGCTAAGTCTTGGAGCCCCACCCCTTTACTTGCGCTGGTCACTTTGGCAGTCCAGGCCCCTGAGTCTATACTGGCGCGCCTCCTCCATCTTTTCACACTAGGACAGACAGCCACGGGCCTACCCTCCCTGATCAAAGCCTTCGTGGTCCTGGCTCCAACTGTGCTCATCCCTCCCAAAATCGCCATCGCCGCCTTCCAAGCTGCCTTGGACCCCACTGCAGCTGCCCATGCATCTTGGGACCCCCTCCCCAGGTCCTTATAAAATGCATTCTCTGTGGTCTGTGAAATTAGGGACAGGACTTTCCATACCCCGCATGTGCTGTCACAGCTCTTGAGGTACTGCGTACCACCCCTTCCCCCTGCCAGTGGTCATGGCCAAGGGAAGCGCCCCCAGGCCTTGCCGCCCTTTGCCCCCCCTCTGTACCCACCTTGAGTACCTTCCCCTCGGAAGAACCCCTGCTTGCCACACCCCCTGCCCTCACTCTGGATAAGGAGTTTGGGTCTTCGATCCCCAGAGTTCAGAGCCTGCCTGCCTTGGCGCTATCACCCCCAAGTTAACCCCAACGCCCCCTCCAAGAGAGTGGAGTGGGCATACGCATCAACCCTCGCTGCCCCATTTGGGACAAGGATGAAGTAGAAACCCCTCCCCAGTTACAGACCAGCCTGGCGCCTCTTAGTCAATATCTCCTGATGATGGGTCATTTTCCCTCCTTGGCTGCACTCTCTCTCACCCATCCTAATAAAGAGGATCAAGCCTACTTCTTGTTCCCTTATCTCTTTCCCCTTAGAGTTGGGCGAAATCACTGTGCAAGCCCTCCTTGACACCGGAGCGGCGGGCAACTTTATTGAACTCAGTGTGGCACGTTCCTTGGACCTGGCAATGGAAGAAGCCTCATCAGTCCTGGACGCTTCATCAGAGCCCATGAAGTCCTACCGCATCAAACGCCCTTTGCACTTCTCCATTCACGATTTTGGGCTTAGTGACCACTTCTCAGACGTACAGGACTTGCTCTACCCCGTGATCTTGGGGGTGGGCTGGTGGCGGCGCCAGCAGGTCTGAATTACCTTGCAAATAACTCCTTGTTGTTCTAAAAGCTCAAGTTGAGTGGAGAGTTTCCCTTGTTATAAACCCTTCCCCTGGGCACATCCCTTGGCTCCATTTCCCCTGATTCCACTCCTATTGACCTCCTCCCTTCGGACTTCCCTCCCTTCCTAACCCCCTATAAGTTCATCTTTGACATGTCACTGGCTTCCAAGCTCCCCTTACACTCTGAATATGTCCTAACGTTCCAGCTGATGGTCGATCTTGTCAAGATCAACTGCCCCCTCTACCCCTACACTGAGGAAGAGGACAAGGCTTTGGGGATTTGGCTAGACGAGATGTTAGAGAAAGAGTGGCTTAATACAAAATCTTCCCCTGTCACCTCCCCCATAGTTTTTGGTTGGAAAGCAGATGGCACCCTGCACCCTTGCGTCTACTACGGCCACCTCAACAACATCACCATCCCTGTCCCTTACCCTTTACCCTTAGAGCAAACAATCGCCCAAGCCATCACCAAATCCTAGGTCTTCTCGAAGTTGGATCTGGTGAACGCCTCTAACCAGGTGAGGGTGGCGAGAGGACAGGAGTGGTTCACAGCTATCCGCACCCGCTGGGGTCTTTTTCAGTTCAGAGTGATGCCCTTTGGATTGAAGAATGCTCCAGCCACCTTCCAATGCCTCATCGATGATGTGCTTGGGGACTTGCGCTTCTCATGCACTGTAGCCTACATTGATGATATTCTGATCCACTCTTCTACCCCAGAGCAACACGCCAAGGATCTAGAAGCAGTGGTGGCAGCCCTCCACAAGGCAGGGCTCTTCGTAAAACCCATAAAGTACGATTTTTCTGGAATGAGGTGACCTTCTTAGGTAACCTCGTCCTGAAGGATGGATACGCTGTTCCCCCTTCTAAGATCGAGGCGATCCAGTATTGGCCTACCTCAACTACACAAAAACAACTTCGAAGCTTTCTTGGCACCATCACCTTCTTAAAAAAATTCTCCCCAGCCCTCGCCCAACTGGCAGCACCCCTTCATTCCCTCACTGGGAAGAACGCCCCCTTCAAGTGGTCCCTGGAGTGCCAGCAGACCTTCGAGTATATCAAAGAGGTTTTCCTCACCGCCCCAGTTCTGCGGCATGCTGACACCTCTCGCCCCTCTATAGTAGCCTGTGACGCCTCATCAGTTGTGGTGGGCGCCGTGCTGCAAACAGGAGCATGAGGGGGTTGAGCACCCAGTGGTCTACTACTCTTGCAATTTCACCTCCACAGAATAAGTGTGGCCAATATACAACAAGGAGCTAGCGGCAGTGGCGTGGTCACTCACCTACTGACAATACCTCCTGCAGGGCGCCCAGCATGAAAATACTGTCCATACCAACCATAAGGCATTACTATACTACTGCAAACCCCAGAAGCTGGGGCACCAGCAAACTCGCACATACCAGGATCTATGTGGGTTTCATTTTAAATATGAATTCATAAAAGGCCCCCTAAACGTGTTGCTGGACATGCTCAGCCGGAACCCATCTCTATCACACGATGGTGGAGAGGACCCACTAGAGCTTACTACTGTAGTGCCCCCCTCCCAAATCCTCTCCTTGGCCCCCCCTCAACAGTAGCTTTTGCTGACCTTGCTTCAGACGCCCCACTCCTCCTCCGCGTTCTTGCTGCCCAGACCTGTTGCCCCAAAGGATAGAGCTATATACTGACTTAGAGTCTATGAGTCAGAAGAGAGCCCCATATACTTTGTGGGAGGGAACCATCTGGTTCCACGATCTGGTTTAGGTCCCCCCATCCCTACATAGCTGTGTTATCGAGGAACACCATGTCCCCCAGACTGTTGGGCAACCTGGTATCAAGAAGTGCGCGGATCTCATAAAGAGAACTTAGAATTGGCTGGGGTCCTCAAAGGACATTCTCTCCTGGATCTCCTGCTTTGTCACCTGCATCTGGGAAAAATCATATCGTTCCAGGAAGAAGGGGTTGCTACACCCCCTGCAGCAGGCTGAAGGCCCATGGACCTCAGTCTCAGTAGACTTCATCGTGGAGCTCCCCCCTCTAATGGCTCAGATGCTATCATGTTAGCTGTAGATCGATTTACCAAGTTCACACTCTTCATCCCTTGCCTCTCCTCTATTACCACAGTGGATACCGTAAATTTATTTGTCAACCACATCTTCGCCATGTTTGTCTCCCCAAAGAGATAGTGAGCGACAGGGGACCCCAGTTCACCGCCTGGTTCTGGGAAGAGTTGCTAACCCTCCTCAGCATTAAGGCCTGCAGATCTAATGCCTACCACCCCCAGTCCTATGAGAAGAATGAGTGGGTGAACCAGGTACTGGAGCAGTACCTGAGTGTTATGCAACAGCCTCGTAAGACACTTGTGCCAAGGACCTGCCCATTGCACAGTTTGCATATAACAATCCACTCCACTCCTTGACCAATCACTCCCCCTTCGAGGCCACCCTGAGTTACAACCCCCCTTCCAAATTGGCCCCCAGCTCTCCTCAGCAGTTCCCGCAGCTGAAGTCTGTGTGTGTAATCCGCGAGACACATAACCTTGTTCGCGAACATTTTATGAAGTCCATTGAGAACTACAAAAAGTTCGTTGATCAGAAGCGCCTCCCTGGACACGAGAACAAAGTTGGCTCCCTCATCATGCTGGACACCAGCAATCTTCCCTTAAAAGCCCCCACCCAAAAACTTGCATCCAAACGCTCTGGTCCCTTCAAGGTTGAGAAAGACTTAGGCAATGGAGCCTACCGTTTGAAGCTGCCCACTCATTGGAAGCAGCAAAATGTCTTCCATACCTCCCTCATGACCCCCTTAAAAGGGGAAAGGCCAACATCGCCAGAGCCAATCCTCATTGGGGAATCCCAGGAAGTGGAGGTGGAGGCTATCCTGGCTTCCCGGAGGTCCCGCAGATCTGTTCAATAACTGGTTGTCTGGAAAGGCTACCCCTCTTATGAGAACAACTGAGTGAGTGCACGTGATTGCGCAAATTGCAAGGGCTTGATAGAGGAATTCCACACCTCCCACCTGGCAGTTCCCCATCCCCCTTGAAGATCGAAGCCCTCCTGGCCATAAAGCTCCCAGAGAGGCACAAGAATTATGCCTTACTCCATGCCCCAGGTGGTGGTCTCCACCTTGTCAAAAAAAGAAAGGGTAGTGTGAGTCATGAAGACCAGCACCTGCAACTGGATAGGGAGCAACACCCCTTTCGGAAAAAAAAAGGGGTCCAAAGGCCCAAGTGGACCCCCTGTCGCAGTTGAGTGACTTGGCGCATGTGGTAGATGAGCGCTGGGTGACTGCCCTTCCCCCTAAAGACAACCAGTTTTCTCCCCTCCCTCATCCTCAACCCTGGTAAGCCTAATATAGGGGGTCTTCCAGGAGATTATGCAATCCAGGGGCCATGGGCAGGCCCCTGGGACCCCTCACTCGCCAGGAAAATCATGCCAAAATTTTGAGGAAATAGCCAGTATTAATGTCAGAGCCCAGTCTGCAAATTCTGGGCTGGAGGAGCCAGTCCAGACTGGCCAGGGCCAGAAATCAGATTGGCGCACGATTTGGGTTTCAAATCAGGTTGCAAGTGTCTCAGATCAGTTGCCCCTACTCCCTGGGATAGATCCAGAAAGTTCAGATCATGCAAATAGTCAGATCAAGAGTTTGAACCAGGTTGCGAATGACCCAGCAAAGTGGCCACAGCCCCCAGGACAAAACTGGGGAATCCAAACCATGAGAACACGCCGACCCAGATGGTTAGGGCCTGGATCAGTACCATTGACCTGGGTTGGCCCCAAAAATTTGGAAAAATTTGCAAAATATTTTTTCGTTTTTGATAAGATCTTGGACATCCCCCACCCCCTCCCTGCCAGCCAACCAAATCCCATCTCTGATCCCCAATCAACAAATCCCTTAGCACCTCCATTATGCGATTCTCCCCATACTTAAGGCAACTTCCCTGTCGAGGGGTGGTTGTTGGTTTATTCTCTAATCTTCCTGCACTTTGTGCTAAATAAAACTCAAATACCCCAGACACCTTGCTGCAGCCTCCGTCTACTTATTTTTTTCAAAATTCCACTAATTGATCTGGAAAAGCGCACCATTATCCAGATACTCATCCTGATGTTTGCCATCTGAGTCATCTAGTCACTCAACCCCACCATGCGGTGGCAGATTGTATCCACCATAAACTGTCTTGCCCCTGAAGACAAAGTTGCTTCTCCATCCATCTTCACATATTCATTTAATGCAAATCTGTCCGTTCGCTCTGTCACTGGGATCTCCAAGCCTGCTTCCCTTTTGGAACAGCACCAGGGCGCCCCTTCCCTGGCGCTTGCGAATTCAGCCCCCATACCTGGCTCATCTGCCACTGGCCCCACCAACCTGAGGACCCTGGAGCACCCCGCCCAAGGGGAGTTCGGCCCTAATGCTCACCGCGGGCTCATTTCCCTCTCACCCACACCCCTGTTCGTGCAGCGGCCCCTGTGCCTCCCCTCGCTGGTGCGCAAACTCACCTGTTCAAAGCTGAAGGCCAGCAACTGTGAACCCTGGAGGAGTCATCGTCCTCCCCGCCTCTCCCGCCCTTGGGGTTGCCCCCACAAGACTTGCAGTTGCCCCCATTGCAACCATCTGGTTTGCCTTGGGGGCCTTTGGTACGTTAATGAACCTTTACTTTCCTCACGCCCCCAATAGATATCCCCTACTTCAAGTCTCTTGGACCGCTATGCCTTTGGCATTATGGGATCTCCACTGGGTGCTCACACAACCAGACTGGGAGCCAGTCTAATTCTTATCAGCCGCATCCATGAAAGAAGGAGCAAGGGGTCAGGCTGCCCAGGAAGGGGGCTGAGAACTACTGGTGCAATCCCAAATAGGAGCCAATTTGCTAAGCAAAGTTGTTGGTCTGCTAAGTTTGTAGGTTGGATGTGGACTTGTATGGGGTTGATACGCCTATGAAGGAGAAACAGCAAGGATCAGTCTGTCTCCATACTATTGTCCTGAAACATTAGCGGAGCCCACTGTCACTATAAAAGCGATTTTCTGACAATAGTAAATATAAGTTGAGATTGCTAAAGTAATAAATAAATTGAAAGCCTTAAGTCAAGGCTTCATCCATACTATCAAAAATCCTGACAGAGCATCCTTCTTGCTTTAACTAGGGGTGAAATTTGTTTCTCTCAGAATAGTTATCTTTAACATAGTCCATAACTTCAGAGTTAGATAGATAGGAAACCACAAGGCATTTAAATAGACACTGCCTTGATGAGTTTGAGTTTTGTTAAATATATTGGTTTTGATTTCAATCACCTGAATAAGCTTGATTTTGCTGTCAGAACCAGTTTGGATATATTTGGTATTGAATAAGGCTGAGACTTTGCGTTCTCTTAGAAATATCTGTGTGACACTCTTAGCTTTAGCGGCTAAAAGTGATTGTAAAAGGGAAATTGAAAACTTATTGGCCAAAATTAGGGGTACCAGGGCTTGAGTTAAATTACAAACATCATCTTTGAGGTGTGTAAGAACTATATGGGATGGCTTTTGTGGCTCTTGATAGAAGAAGTTTAAACATAATATCTGCCCTGATATTTTAAAGCTTATAGAAATTCTTCAAGACCCGCTGAGGCCGGTAAACAGATGACTGGAGGCCTGCTCTTCAGGAGGCACCTTGGTAAAATGCTTTAATATGGGCTGTTAAAGAGATGGAGTGCTTGCCAGTTCTAAAATTGAAGTTGATCTCAACGCAATCATCCTTAATCTTAATTAAGTTCTCCTCATTAGTGATATTTGTAGATTCAATAATAGAGGTTTGTATCAGGTGGCTTTGTTTTAAATCTATATTGCGGCCCATATTATTAATAAGATTCATAAGCTTATAAATAAAATTCTCTTAGCCATCAGTTTGATAAGCCTTAAAATTTGGATTAGTCAGCTAGTTTTTTGGTTAAATTATTATATTTAGACCTTGTATAAGGTGTTTTGTAAATTATTTCGGTTCTGTGGTTAGTATTTGTGGTTAGAAAATTAGTTGTGTATACTTCAAGGTCTAAATTGGTCGGTTAAATATTGTAAACAATTTGAGGCCATAATTATAATTATTTGGGGAAGGTCAGCCAGGGGACAAGAACTTCTGATATAGTGAGAAAACTAATGAACTTTAACAATAAAGACACCCCAGAGGGTTCAAGGCCCCTCTCGTTGTCTCCAGGATCACCAAGATTAGGAAGGTAGGGAAGGGGAGTTACGCTGGCTCATTCTTGGATGCAGCATGTGTGAAGGAAAGGATCAACTTTTTATGAACCATATGGGGAACCATGTGTTGATTGTCCTTCTGTTATGGGGGTCATATGTTCAAACAGCCATGCTTGGAAATGTTCCAATAAATGGCTGTGGAAGCGATGAATGGCTTCTTGGATTGCTGACGCTGCTCCTGTGAACGATTCCAGTACCATTGTCTTTCGTCCATAGTGCTATTGCTACTATTAATGCCCTGAAAGATGAGTGAATAGGAGAGTCCATGTTTATAGCGAACATGTTCCTTGCTAGGCTGAATGGATTTCCGTTATCTTGGCGGAAAAGGCGCATGGCCTCTTTCCATACAGCCACTGATGTTGGACATTGTTCTAAACAGTGGGTTAGGCTTCCATACTGACCACATATTGTACATGAGGTGTGAGTGACATTTGACCGTTCAGCTGTTTGGTATACTCTCCTCATACAGCTCCATACATGTGCTCTTATCCTGGGTTGTAGTAGAGGGTGATGTGTGTATCTCCACACTCTTCTTTCGATCTCCAGGTCGTAGGGTATGTCCATATGGTCCAGGTAATCTATCCTGGCTATAATACATGGGCTTTTGCTTACTATATTGTCTGTGACTATTTGATCATTGATCTCCTGTCTGTGAGTTAGCCTTGGGCATCCTCGGTGACTGGTTTGGCCGTTTATATGAATCCGCCATGTTGCTCTTCTCATGGATAGGAGTATTCGTTTGAAATGTGCAGGAGTGCCGTATGGTCCTGCATCTGTGGGGTGGGATGCCAGATATTTGATTATTGTGTTTGGGTGATCTGGGAATCATAATTGAAGTGCATGTGTGAAGTTATATCTTGTTATTCTGGCCCAGTGTGTATATGGAAGATCTGGGCTAGTCACCTGAGCTATCCAGGATCCCAGTATATGAGTTGCTTGCTCTACGTAATTAGTAAGCCCCATACCTCCATTCCTTCTAGAGCCAAATATGGTTTCAAGGCGTACAGGGGGGTTGTGGTTGGACCATAGCCATCCTTGTAATAGGGCGTGGACTGTGTTAAAGAAAGATGGTGAGAAAGGATTACAGGGGCCATGAACCATATGATTGATAGAATCATCAAGTTGACTACCATGAACCTTCCTGTTAAACCTGTTTAGTGTCCATGTAAGGAGGCAATGTGTTTTGTTATTTTGTCTAATAGTTGGTTTTCCCTAATGGAGTTAGCGTATCCTCCTGCTTCCAGCCATACTCCCAAGTGACGAACAGGGCCAGCTGTTGGCTTGGTGATGAATGGAAGTTTCAGTGAGGTCGTTGCTAATTTCGCCTCCTATGTCTGATCAAGAGTCTTGATGTTGTATTAGCTTGTTGGCCCTGTGTAGATGGCATCCACTGGGTCTGATATTTCCCCAGGAGTATAATTTCCGTTTTCTCAGTGTTAAGTGATGCGTTACTTATGACAGAATAGTCTTGAATTATCTTCTCAATTCTGCAAGCGTCTTGATTGTTAGATATGCCCACCACGCAATCGTCAGTGAAGGCCATCATTTTGACTAGTGGTTGGCCCTTGACGTTGATTCCTTTGAGCATAGTGTTTGTATTTTGGATTAGGGGGTCCAAGCTAAAGTTGTAGAGTAGAGGGCTTAAGGGGTCTCCTTGTTTTAGTCCTCTCTGTGGGATAACTGGGTTGGTTATGAAGCCTGCTCCCCACACAGCCATGGTTGCAGATTCTGTAAACAACATTACACAGTTTATGAATCTATTTGAAAGCTTAAATTTTTGAAGGCAGACTCTAAGATAGGTCCAGTTCACCCTGTCATATGCCTTTTGTTGGTTTAAAAAGACAAGTGCTCCAGAGGTTTTGGACTGGCAGACATTTGCAACTGTTTGGATGTTATCCCAAATGGATCTTCTTAGGACAAATCTATATTGTAATGAGGATATCGCATCAGTTGAAATTTCTCTTAGTCGTTTAGCCACAATTTTTGTGAAAATTTTTGTATCTGTATTGGTTAGGGAAATTGGGCGCCAGTTGGATAGGTCTAATCTGTCTCCTTTCTTGAATAAAGTGACTGTGTAAGCTTCTTTGCCTCGAGGTAGGAGGCATGTTTTCATAATACACTTGTTCATTGAAGCTAGAAGAATGTTAGAGATGTTAGTAAAATATCTTATATAAAATTCATAGGGAATCCTATCAAATCCAGGAAATTTATCTCTTGGTGCACCGCGTACTACTTCCCACAATTCCTAACGAAATACTAGGTTGATTAAATTGTTATTTTGAACTGCAGTGTCGATATGTACACTTCTAAGGAATTTTTCACTTTTTTCTGTTTTTACTGGCTCAGATTTATAAAATTTTGTGTAAAACCTGTGTACTTTGGTCATGACTTCTTCAGGTGTTTCTGCTATGGATTTGTCCAGTTGACAGACCTGTGTACAAGCTATCATATTTTTCCTGGCGTGGATTTGTCAGAAAAAGTAGCTCGAGCAAGTTTCTCTGTCTCTTATGTTTTTGCCTTTATATTGGACTCTAACTCGGTGTTGGTGTTTGCAGATCAGGGTGTTTAGCTGAGCAGAAACCTCTGCCCATTTATAACCCCATCGTGGCTGTATCCCATTCTTGGTATGTTGTTTTCTAGATGGTCAATTTCAGCCAATGTGTGTTTGATAATGGCTGAAACTGCCCTGTGTCTTCTAGATGATATATGTTTAATTTGTTGGGTTGTTGATTTTTTGAAGTTTTCCCATGTGGTTAGTGGGTCCGAGCAAAAGGGTATTTGAAAATCCTGGGTTGAGGATATTTCCTCCATCCAGAGTTGAAATTCTGAGTTGGCTAAACTTTCTGGGCATATTCTGCACCATCTGGGTGCTTGGGTACCTGGTTCGCCAGTTTGTAGGACACCAAAACAAACCAATGGTCAGAGAATTCGATTTTTTCAGTTTTTAAATTTTTGAATTTGGTGACAGAAAATTATTGGTGCAAGTATTAGGTCTATCCTCGACATAGAGACAAGTGTACCATTGTGTACATGTGGGCATGTCATGTTTTGTAGCAGGGATTGCCTTTTTGGCAGCAGATCATATAGTCCCAGGGTGGCCTTTAGTACTCAAAGTTCCACTTGCCCTTGTGGTATCTCTATTGTATATGGCCATTGGTCCACTTCTGGGTTAATCCAGCAGTTCATGTCTCCCATGACAAAAGTGTTTGCTGGTAGATTTAGTTGTGTTAGGGCTGTGAGAAATTTTCTTTGGTCCTGTGCACCATTTGGGGCGTACACACTGGTGATTGTGTGCACTTCAGTGTGCCATGAGAATGTTATGGCGAGTATCTGGCCATCCAAGAACAAATTTTTATCAATAAATTTAAAGTTTTGGTTCGCGCGTATTATCACCCCACAGTGGAGCAACCAAAACAATATTGTTGGGAGGAGCATTTTTTCCCATGCCTCCTCCTCTCCCTGTGTACAGTGGGTTTCCTGCACCGCCAGGATATCCACAGGTGGGTTTTATAGGAGACTCAACTCCTTGGCCTGGGATGTTAAGGCCTTGAGTCCTGCTATGTTCAGCGTCCCTATCTCTACTGAGATGCCTGATGCGCCTCAGGAGCGGTTAGCAGGGCCTCCTGGCCCTACTCCCTCGCTCATATTGTTCTCCACTGCACCTCTGCTACGTAGAGCATAACCATGAAGGAGTTGGGGTGTATTCTGCCCCTTTCATCACCGCAGTTTTTGCTCCTCTCTTGGCTTTGCTTGGTTTCAAAATGTTATTGCAGTGTACTTGTGGGTTTTTATTGGCCACATTATTTTCTTGTGCATTCCATTGTTGATTTTCCTTCCTTATTGGGTTAACTTCCACATTTTCTGGGGGTGCACTGAACCCCAATTTTGCTGCATTCATTTCTGAATCAGGTTCTGCCAAATTCAAACTGGTCAGATTGGGTGTATGGTTTTCCGCAGGATCTGATTGGTTCATGGACTCAAATTCCTCCATGTCTTCCTGGATCTGCTCTGGCAATATGGTTGATTCCACCGAGGCCTTTGCCTTGGCCGCGGCCAGCTTGCAAGCTTGTTTGGCCATTTTTCATTTTTTGGGGAAATAGGATCAATTATTTTATATTGTCCATGTTCTCCCCAGTTGAAGGCTTGTGTAGTATCTGTGATTTTGGCGTACTCTGAGTCATCTTTGCCCATTTCCTCCTCACAGAATTCCATTTCTCTCAGGCCTTCTTTGATGAAGCAAGCATGAATCTTGTGCTCAAAGGCCTGGCAGTGGTTGCAAATGGGGGGTGCGCTTTCCACTGTTGCACGGAACAGCTGGGATTTTTTTCCCATTGATTGTGAAGGATGCAATGTGGGGGATTTTTGTAATATCCTCTACTACATCCTGGTTTGGTGAAATTATTGCTATTGGCTTCCTCATGCTAAGGGTTGGCATCAGCTGGAATCATTGCATTTCAAATTGTTTAATTTCTCTATGTAGGCTTCCAAGCCTTCTCGGAGATGTCTTTCAACTACTGTGCGCGCCAGTGTAGTCAGAAGATAGTCAAAAATGATGAAGATGTCTTTGGATTCTGTCCAACAGGTGCGCTTGGTCAGGCTCAACTGCTGTCCATTGGGAAGATCAAGTACTACTCTGACCTTTGCTGCATCATTCACTTCTTCCGCAGTTTCAAACCCAAGGTCTACCCAACCTCTGCGGATAGTATGGGATGTAAGGTACACCGCATACTAAAAAATTTTTTGTTAAGCTTCACAGAACTTTTCCCACATTGTCAGTGTTTCTATGCCCAGGAAAACTCATATCCCATATTTCACCAATGACAGTGGTTGCAATTGGGATACTTCCAAATAGCTGCAATATTTTACTAAGAAATTGACAAAACCTGCGGGATGCGCAACCTCAGGTTTTTTATTTTTGCTTAGATTTTTGTTTGTACCTGTGCGCTTGGTACATTTGGGTGGTGCAGGTCCAGGTCCGCTGCCCTTTACCACGTTCACCCATCTCTTTATCTTATTGTCCATACTTATCTCGCCTGGTGTTTTTTATCAAATTATGCTATTTGAATCAAATCAAAATTACTAAAAGTGATAGTAATCAGAAAGAAAAGCTTAGTGAATTGATTTTAGTACCAATATTTTAGCAAATTGAGAGAATTCCTCTGAAACCTTGATATAGAATTAAAGCCCCAAATTGTAATGAATAAGAAATTCCTAAGAGGAAGGGTTTAAAATTGACTAGTAATATCAAGGATAAGAGTTGATTTGGAGAATGAGAAGGGAGAGTTTTCTAGTAGTTAGCAGAGATATTCTTCATTTATTATATATATGTATTTATAAATGTGTTGGTTAGGGTGATACTCCATATTTTAATCAGTCTCTATTAAGGATTGGAAATCTTCAAATTATCTGTCCATTCCTCAGTGGTAATTAACCTGTGCAACCAGCGTTGCAGATTTAAGCAATACTTCCAAAAGTTTACAGCATATAACTAGCTATAACAGCTATGTGTTTTTGTCTACTAATAAAGCACATATGTATATACTACCTTGAAAACACTATATTTTTTTAAGGATAAATAATCAAAATTTTAAAAAGTATGCCCTGAGAATTACTACAACTTAGCTTGTCTAAAATCCTAATTATAATTTAGTAAACATCTATATTTAGTAATATAATTCTTACATCTAAATTTAATTTGTAGTTTCTTTTCTTTCTCATAACAATCACTTTAGCTACTACAATTCGATTCAAACAGCAAATTTGGATAATCACACACAGGATAGATGGGTGACTTTAATAACAAAAATAATACAACATGGGTGAGTGTCACAGCAAGCGGTGCGCTTAACGGCCAACTAAAGGCAAGAAACGCCCTAGAGGGGGACCAGGAATCCAATCTGTAAAAAAATTGCAAACTCAGACACCATCTGGGTACATGGTATTTACTGTAAAGCACGCGCAATACATTTACATTTAATTCAACCAACCTTTTTCAAAGGTGGAACACGGGATCAAATTCTTCCTTAGGGATGAGTCACTGACCCTGTGGGAGAAAACATGTGAGGCACAGCCCTCACTTTTCCCTCACGCGGTGTATGTAGCCACCAACAACATGGGCCACAGCTGGATCGATATTGGTTTCAAAACAGCCAATGAAGCTGATGCCGCAGCAAAAATCTGCGTGGAAATTGCCCTCCCTGAGGGCAAAAAAATTTTGCGCACCACGTGCACCAGATGGAATAAAGCGAAAACTTTGTTCATCTCCTTTGACTCGCTCCCCACCAACCTTCCTCATAAGGTAATCGAGGAGGAGCTCCACAAAGGTCTCGTGGCCTATGGAGAAATTCAACAACTCAAATTACAGCGATTTCACTTAATGCCCAACCTGTGCACAGGCAAAGCTATCGCTGTAATCAACCCCTTCCCAGAAGTAAAAGAGGATTTATCCAGAATTCCCTGCACAGCAGAATTTCACTTCACAGATGGGGGCCAGTTGGCTGCATTCCAAGTTACACCAGAACGCGCACCGCCCATTTGCAACCACTGTGGCTCACTGGGCCACAGGGAACTTGCATGCCCTGTGAAAGATGGCTTAATGGAAAATGATTTTTGTGAAGAAGCTATGGACGAAGATAATGAAAACTTCAATAAAATGACTGATGGCCACCACCCATTCCGCTGGGGTGAAGATGGACTATACTCCATCGTGGACCCAGTTACAAGTAAACAGCGTAAAGCAGCACAAAAATCCTGCAAGAGAGCAGCGGCTGAAGTGGCGGCACATGCAGAGTCCACCATTAACCCCAGACAAATTTGGGAGGATATTTTGGATATTCACCAAACCAACCAATCAGAACAATATTCCCAGGTCAAAAATTTTCACAGTAACCAGACTGAGCCACAAAGCGTCATCAGTCATGCACATACTGAGGAGCAATGCAACCACAATTTGGGCAAAAATGCGGTGCACAATGCAACAAAGTCGAACAAAAAATATAAAATCCAATCAACAATCCGCATTAAATCAACACAAGACCTGTGCAGGAAAAGTCGACACAAATGCAAAAAACCGCAATTCCCTTGAATCATTGGGTCAGATTAAGGGAACCAACAATGGCAGTGAAAGAGTTGGAGTACAGACGTGGAGCATGGCCAAAATGAGCTGCGGTGGGATAGGGCCAGAAGGCCCTCCCAACCGCTCCTGAGGCGCTGCAGGCACCTCAGTGTCAATAGGGATGCTAAACATCTCGGGAGCCAGGGCTCATAAATCCCAAGCCAAAAAGCTGGGATTCCTGCGAAAACCTCTTGTAGACATCTTGGCCATCCAAGAAACCCACTGCCTACAAGGGGAAGAAGAATCCTGGTCAACCAGGGTCGCACCATCACAATCAGTATGGACATCTCACTGTGGGGTGATAGTCCAAAACAACAAAAAATTTAAAATTACAAACTCATCATCACACTTGCATGGTCAAGTCCTGATAGCAACAATCACATGCCAAGATGAAATGATTTCATTAGCATGTATCTATGCACCGTGCACTGCAACCAAGAGAAAACAATCTTTTGAAAACATTTTTACTCTCACCCTCCCACCAGATATCATCATGTTAGGCGATTTCAACTGCTGGGATAACCCCAGTACAGATCGATGGCCTAATCCCAGAGGATACACACCTGGACACATTGATATCGCACAATGAAGGCATCTCTTGGCTTACAGGATGCTCTTCCCCCCAATTCACCAATCCTTCCCCACATGACGAGACCCAACATATGCAAGGGACTGCCCATATCAATGAGTCGTATTGACCACATCCTCATCCCACAATCCCACCACTCAAGAATCTCCAAATTTACAACAAAAAAGATTAATTTTTCTGACCACCAATTAGTTAGGGTGCAGTTAATGCCAACCCAATCCCACACACAGGTGTCACCTTGGAGAAAGCTTCACCCAGAAAATATAAAATTGCCCAAGATATCCAACTGGGTCAAAAACAAGGCTACAAACCCAGAATTCACAACCCATTCACTTTGGATCCCATCGGAACATGGGAAAATTTCAAAAAAGATTTAATCAACAAAACCTGACATATTGCATCACGCAAGTACACCGCGGACACAGCCACAATTAAGTGTACCTTGTTGGAACTAGACCACCTTGAGCTAAATACTCTGAGATCTGGCTATAGCCCTAATGGGGACGCAAATGGGCAGAAATATCAGCCTGACTTAAAAATCTCATCTTCAAACACCAATACAGAATCAAAGTATCAAACAAAGGTAAGTTCATAAAGGAAGGCAAAACCTGTTCAACATAATTTTTCCACCAATTCCACTCCCGCAGAAACCAGCCCATGTGCACACAGGTCTGCAAGACCAATGGCACCGTGGCAACTGACCCTGAGGAGGTCAAGGCGGAAGTACACCACTATTACACCGAACTAATCGCGAAATGCCAACAGATCCACAAAAAATTAAAGAATTTATTCAAGCTGCCAAGATACAAAGTACACCACCAAATTACAATAAACTATACCTTATTTCACGGGAGGAGCTTTGGGAAACAATTCGCGGTGCACCACTTAGGAAATGCCCAGGGCCTGATGGGATACTCTACGTATTTACAAAAAATATTTTCAACAAATCGCCCCCTCCTATTGGCGTCAATGAACCAGAGTTTGTTGGAAACACGCCTATTACCAGGAGGTCATTAATCATATGTTATAACCTTGTATAAAAAGGGTGACAAGTTGGACCTGGCCAACTGGCGCTCAATTGCACTCTCCAATACTGACACAAAAATTCTAACAAAAATTTTAGCAGCCAGATTAGGCGCAATAGCATCTGACGTCCTGTCACCCAACCAGTTTGGGTTTATACCAGGGCGTTCAATCTGGAACAACATTCACCCTGTTGCAAATATTTGCCAATCCAAAGCAACTGGTGCCCTGGTCTTCTTGGATCAGGAAAAGGCGTATGACCGTGTTAGCTGGCCATACCTAAAAGAATGTCTACATTACTTCAAACACTCACCAAGATTCATAAAATGGGCGATGCTCCTAACAGAATCTGCAACCATGGCTGTATGCGGCCCTGGATTCCTAACAAACAAGATTAAACCACACAGAGGGCTCAAACAAGGGGATCCCCTCAGCCCACTGCTTACAATTTCAGCTTTGATCCACTCCTCCGAGTGACTGACTCACGTCTCATGGGGATAACCGCACAAGGACAACCAACAGTCAAGATACTGGCCTTTGCAGATGACTGCGTAGCAGGTATAGCAAACAATGAAGATGCCCGAAAGCTGGAATGCACTCTAGAGGAATACTCCAAGGTGAGCAATGCATCGCTCAACAAAAGGAAGACAGAAATCATCCTCTTAGGCAAATACACAAACAATTGGGCCACAACATCAGAACCTCACACCAACACTCGAAGAAAAAACCCAATCATTTTACCCTTTGCAACACCTCACACCACCACTCCTGTCCAACACCTTGGAATCTGTCTAGAATCAGGGGGATATGCTAATGAGACAATGGAAAGTAACCTGTTACAATTTGGTATCCAAAAGCGTAGCCTCCCTCAAGGGGAGAACCCTAGGACTTATAGGACGAGTTACAGTTGCTAACTCGCTCATCCTCCCAATACTGTGATACCAAGCCCATGCGATAGCCTTCTCACCTACTATCATAACCTCAATTCGCGCGCTTATCCAGGGCTGGCTGTGGCCTGGCTCTCACCCTCCTATACGGATGGAAACACTATTTGGCCCACGCTCAAGCGGAGGCATGGGACTGATAGATTTTGAGAGCCATGCCAATCACATCCTAGGTACCTGGATAAAGGAAATCCCTGCTCCAGACCTCCCGCAACAACATTGGTCCAGAGCATCAAGGACTAACTTTGCACAGGCGCTCAAATTAACCAACCCACATAGTCCACCCAGACTACTTTCATACCTTGCCAAGCACCCTACTGCAACAGGTCCGCATGGAACCTCCCCTCATTTCAAACATATCCTCCAAACTATCCGCCGTATGGGATGGACCATAGAGAACATGGGTACTATACAGGGAAGGGGACGACCCAGCCCCCAAATTCAAATTAAGAAACCCAAAAAATCACCCCCAGAGGGATATGCTCGCAACAACCCCAAGCATAGCCAGGATAGAATACCATAGATATGCTGGACATTTCCTATGATTTAACCACACAGAAAGCAATGTGGAAAATGACACACCACCCACTCCTACAGCCAAGGATAAAAGCAAACGCCTGGCGCTGTTTGAAAAGGACCTATAGGACGGCGGACCGCTCCAACTCCCTCCACAAAACATGTGCAGTATGTGGAGGGGATGGATCCCTACATCACCACCTAGAAACATGCCCCCAACCAAAGCTATATGGCAGGAAGTCGCACGCCTGCTCAAGGTTCAAAATGAACAGGAATTCTCGATATCAAAGAGTATCTTCGCGCTTCAGATCGAGTCACCAATCCCATCTACCCTCTGTTCCCTAATAATACTCATTGCAATGTGGACAATACAAACAATTGCATTAGATGCGTTCAAGGGCATGGTCCCAACCAATTATGGGATTATTAACAGATTCCATGTTCACTTACTACTGCACTTCCAAGCCTGGCTCTATGGATATATGAGACCAAGACAAAAAGCGCTCATAGAATCATGATTCCCACTCTGGTTCCTCCACACAGATCCTTTCCTTCATACCTGCTCCATATTAGGGGAAACCCCCTTGGAGTAGCGCACTGACCCCCCATAACTGGCAGTCCCGCTGGCAGCAGGGGTAACTTGAGTACCCTGGGGTGCCTAATTTTTATATTTGTTGGTTATTCTCTTAGTTTCACATATATTCGGTAATGTCCGTCCCCTGGTCAGCTTACCTCAGTTAAATAAAATAAATTCAATTTGAAAAGGGTGGTTAGCCTGGCAGGGTAATTCCTGCTTCCACCTGAGTGCAGGTTTTGTTTAATACAAGTTTGAAACCTGTACTGGCTAGAAAAATTATTGGTATGTTATATTTGTCCCATTATTGACCCACCTCAAATACTTTTAAATTTAATATGTAAAATTTCTTTTTTTAAGTTTAATCATTTGAGATAAATTTGACTTTAGTTCTAATTTTAGCTAATGGAATTAGAGAAGTTATGAACAATATCAGAGTTGTTACTTTTGAATTAATTGGGTTCCACACCATCTACATTGACAAAATAAAGACTAAATTTGCTATTTAAAGTAATTATAACTTCTGTGAGTCTAGAAAGCCAACCTCTTGGTCTAGACCATGAAAGGTTCCCTCACAGGCGTAAGAGGGATAAAGTACCCAGTGAAGAATTTGATACAACTGGGTGATCTGGTCATATTGTTGAGTGGTGGGTCACTGGACTGGCCCCTAAGGATCCCCCAACTTTACCCTGCTCTTTAATCCCTTCCTTTGTGGAAAAGATTGGGAGTCCGTAGGGAGGTAACTCAGATGAGGACATCATCAGAACCCCCACTCATCCCACCCCTAGTTTTTCATCCCCTACCCCATCTGGAACTAAGAATACCAACCTCAAAACTTGGAAACCCTTGATAAATTAGAGAAGGCTTTAGATCAACAAATATAAGGTTACAGGTCATAGATTGATGAACCATATTGGTAGTTTGATACTGGGAGTTTTAAATATAAATTGACGGTTAAATTGATTTCTCATGAAGGAAAATACCCCAAACAATCAATCTTGTGAAGCCGCTTAAGATTTTCTATCAAAGTGATTCCAGTGCTGATCCAAGATATCTGTTATCAAAGCTTTCATGAGGCTGTACAAATTTATCAAAAGCCCCTCCAACCTGACAGGAAAACGGCATAAGAAGTTTAGACTGGCTTTCCAGTTAGGATACATAAGCACCCAAAAAGCAAGCCATAATGTCAGAGGCATTGCCGCTCAAACGATGCTGTATGGTGCAGGAAATTGGGTGACAATGTCTCATTGATATAGGATGAGCGTGAAAAGAAAGCCATTAATGAACCAAACATATAAAACCCCAGACCCTGCGGGTCTTACTGCGGGGGGTTTCACTACTGGGTTGACTACTTTGGGATCCCTAGTGGAAGGGTTCATCACAAAAGCAGAGACAAGAGGGCGGATCCATGCTTGAAGGTGAGAAGTGTGAGGCCACATGATTCTGATATCCTGATAGCAAATAGCTTCAATAATGGGATTAATTCCCAGAAGATTCTTGCACGATGAATCCAGTTGACTATAGTGGGAGAAATTGTGATCATCAAAACAGGTATAGCCCATCCAGTGTAGGGGCCAACGGGCAACCAAGTTAGTGCCATTGAGAATTCAGCAAGAAGAATTGAATTAAATAAAAAAATTGGATACTAGTGGGAATTCTATTGAAAAGTAAAGTAAAAAGAATTGACCAATAATTTTCTCAGTGTGATGCAACTGATTCAATAGTTTCTGATTTGGTATTATGTCAAAGAAGGGATTGAGGCCCTCAAATCTAACCTAACCTGGCAAAATTTCAGGTGAGGGGAAATATAACTCTAATTTGAATTTACATCAAAGAATTTGGCATCAGGATGAGTTGCTATCAGTTCATCTGCAAATGCCTGAACCAAGGCTCTACTGCATTTATGTCAGTTAGCATGATGGCATCTGGCCCAGCGGGCAATGGGAATCCCCCAGGGCCAACCCACATAGGGGCAGTCCCAATGGTTCAGAAACAGGTTTGGGACGGCTAACCCACTCATGCCTAGTCGCTGGGGCATTTGTTCAGCCAAATGGGTTACATCTGGCACCAATCCCAATTCTTGAAAGGGGGTTTTGTACCAGCAGCAACAGTCCCCAATGGTGATACCTGCTCATCAGGGATTGTCCCCGATACTTTTGAGGGGAGTTTGGCATCAGCAATCATACTGCTCATTGGCTCAATGACATCGTAAATTCAACCAAAAAAATTAGATACTTGTCCCTTTTCAACTATTGGTTTTTCGCCTGTCAGGCTTTATTTCTGTTGTTTTTGTACTTTTAGTCTTCGATTCTGAGTATTAGGCACTGTTAGTTTTATAAAGTCCCTCCTGCTCATGGGGAAGATGGTTACCAACGATCTTGGCACAGATGTCCTAATTCAGCAGACAAGTTCAGTGGAGGTAAGTGCGGGAACCAGGCGAGGAATCTTTATAGGGCTGTTACCAAGCTTGTCTACCACATGAGCGTGGACACCATGGGTGACGAGGAGTACAGCCACTCTCTTCAGGCCCTTCTTATTTGGAAATGGTAAAATCTACTGATCCAAACAAAGGGGACGTTCCCTAGACTTACATTACCATTTCCTTTTGCCATAGCAGGGTACCAATACCATGAAACTGCATGAGAGCTACATTCTTGTGAGCCTTAGGCAAATTGTTCGCCATTAAAGTTGCAACTTTTTTGGGGGGGACGGGAAGCCTCAGGATGGGACTTATGAAATGCCTCAACCAGTTCCACGCATTTTGCGCAATTGAAGGCCTTGATCCAACTGTTCTCATATAGGTGGATAACCCTTCCAAGTGACAAGATATTGAACTGATCTCTAAGATTTGCAGGATGCTAAAAGTATCTCCACCTCAGCCTCCTCCGCATCCTCAATTACTATCAGCTCAAGATCCGTGGGTCTAGTACCCTTGAATGGGGACAGCTGAGATACATGGAAGACAGGATGCTGTTTCCAGTGAGAAGGCAACATTAACCGGAAAGCCCCATTGCCCAAATGTTTCTTCCACCAAGTGGGGACCTGAACGCTTGATTGTAAACTTCTGGGAGGGTACCTGCATCCGCAAATGGCGCATATTAAGCATGACATATGATCCCACTACTATTTCATGCCAAGAAGCCGCTTTGAATTTGCAAATCGCTTGTAATCAATAGCCTTAGTGAGGTGCTCCCGCATCAAGGATTGAGTAAACTGAATGTGCTCTGCATGATACACGGCAGATGGGACCTCTGGACGCAGACAAGGACAGTACAAATTCAAGGGGTTATACCCCAAAGTTGCTTCATAGTGAAAAACCCCATAGAGCCATTAGTTTCATTGTTATAGGCAAATTGAGTGAGAGGGAGGTTATTAGCCCAAGTATCCTGCGTGGCCACAGCATAAAAGTCCAAGTACTGCTCTAAAATTTTATAAACCCGCTCAGTTTGCCCATTGTAATGGGAATAATACGCTGTTGAATGGCAGATTGTAATTTTTAAAATGGATAAAAACTCATTATAGAACCGTGTTGTAAACTGGGCCAAAATTTACAGATGATCTCATGTGGGAGACAAACATAGAAAACACATGGCGCTTGAAGAGATGAGCAGTTTCTTCTGACGAAATCATGGAAGAGCATGTAATAAATAGAGAAGATCTGTAACCTGATTAACCACCACCATCACCACTATAAACCATTAGAATAAGTAAATTTGACAATAAAGTCCATGAGCACTGATGTCCATGGGTCCTGTAAGTCTAGAGACCCAACCTCTTGGGTTAGATTAGAAAAGTCACTTTTAGGAAGAAGAAGGGATTTAATGCCCCTGTGGAGCCCTTGGCTCAAAAGGAGGACTTGGGTCATGTAGTGGATGAATGTTGGGTCACTGCATTGGCACCAAAAAAACCCCACCGCAGTACCCCATTTAGCTGCTTCTGCTCTGGTTGAAAAGATGACGGAGGTCTGCAATGAGGTAATGCAGGCCAGAAGCCTTCAACAGCAGCTTCCCCTCCCTCTGAGCCCCACTCCGCCATCCAATATGTCTTTAGGTAATAAGAAAATGAGCTCCAAATTTAAAAAAAGGGCTCCCAAGTCAGAAAAACTGGGTCCAGGACACGGAATCCAAAATTTTGGGTCCAGGAAAGTCAATCTGAGTCAGAAATTCACTTTTGATAAATTTTAAAAATCTTTTTAAAATCTATCAGAATCAACCCTGGTGGAACCCGATTTGGCCACACCTTCAATATGAGTTAATCCGCTTATGTTTGGATCAGTGAGTGTCCCTCTCTGGAAGATCCATTGCTTATGTTGCCAAAGTTTTGGTGACCTGTGCATAAGCGGGATAGCGAGGCCCTGAACCCCAGCTGAGTGCCATCAAGTATGTCAGCTATCGTTGCCCAAAGAAAACGCATTCCAAGTCCAAAGTTCCCCTCTTCACATATATAAGACAACTGTCTCTGTAAAGAGCAGTTGTTGGCCCATTTTTCTTTAAAGTTTAATAAAGCTTCTATCACCAAAACCCACTCCGCAAGCTCTGCCGCTTTCTTTCATGATATTCTACTTAAACCAACGAAGTACACAGCTTTCTGCATCTTAGGGCTGACGGTTATCTAGTGGGTCCTCCAAACCATCAATCCAGTGGCCCACCAAATGGGGTTCAGGATCCAAGAACTCGCCGCCAGCCTAAGACATCAATCCGCCACTTCAGGAGAGTTATCAGATTCACCAAACTCTTCAAAGCATCCTGGTTTCCATTTGGCATCTGGCGGACCAACTTCATGATCGCCTCCTACTCTGCAAAATAATTGGAGAATTCAGCCTGATCTGCCTCGCCAATTAACTTGTGATTTGGTGCAATTCCGGTGGAGTGAGGCCATCTCCACTAATTGCAATTCTCCATTCAGAGGAGAGGACTTGCCATCCACACAACCGTGAGGTGGGAAACAGGCGCCAAACCATCTGGGCCATTCCACCGAGGGCCAATCTGGCCCAAATTATTTATAAAATCGATCTTCCACGCTGGCAATGCACCTGACTTTCTTACTCAATCCAAAAAACCCCAATGTATGCAAGATGAGGCCCAAGGCCTCCCAATTGTCAAAGCGATTTGATTCGATTTGATTTATGAAGCCAATCATCATTTTGGAAATTTTGAAAACTTATATGTTTTTCAAAATTTCTTAAGAGATGAAACAGTCCAAAATGGGTGAAATGGTGAATCCAAAGGGTCCACAACTGCAAACCCAGGAGGATTGGTCATCCTCCTTGCCTCTTCCACCCTTGGGGGGATGCCCCATCAAGACCCATAATTGCCCCCAATGCATCAATTTGGTTTTTATGGGGCCTTTGGTATGTTTATTATCTTTATTTCCCTCACCAGAATAATAAGGATCCCTCCTACAACTGCTCAGAACTGCTATGCCCTTGGCATTATGGGCCTTCTACAGGGTTGTTACACACCCAGATTGGAAGCCCAGTCTTACTTTAATCAGCAGATTCTATGACATAATGGACCGCCTATAACCTCAGCACTTTCCACCCTCATCCTGGAATTAGGCGAAGCAGTTGCATTCTTAATCAACATGAATTTGAATTCCCTGTGTGACTTAGTCTTCTCTTGCTGGTCGCTCATCTCCTTCTGTAAGGCATGCAAACAATTCTATCAACCCAGAATAACATTCATCCAGCACCAGTCAATCAGGATGCGCCTTTGGCAAGTGTAGCAACAGTGGGAATTCCTCCAGTCTCATCACCTGAAGTAGCTGAACAGGTGCTAGATGCTCTAGCTGAGCTTCATGTACGCTTCTCTTCCAGGGGGTCCCAAACTCCCACTCCCACTGATGCACAGAGAAGTGTGGCCCTTTTAGATGCTCTCGATGGAGAAGCATGCCGTTGGGTCAGAGGAGTACTATAGGCATCCTCAAAAATGGGGAATCACACCCCTCTGTTAAGTATTATATCTGATGCGGTCCAAGCACTGGAATCTAGAGCATCCCACCTTTACCTTCTCTTTACCCTCCACAAGAAGGTCCCTGACTTGCCATCTCTGGTTGAGGCTTTCACAGCATTAGTACCCTCGGCTGGAATTCCTACAGACATTACAGTGGCAGCTTTCAGAGCTGCTTGGACACCTCTTCATTTAGCAATGTTTGGGATCCTCTCCCAGTATCCATGGAGGCTGCATTTACTTTGGCATATTTAGTAGGAGCAAAACCCCTCCATACAAGTATGGCCTCATTAGCGGTAATGACATCTCAGCCATCAGTAAAATACCTTCCCAGCCGGTTCAGTCCAGGACAAACCACCCGCTTCTACTTCCGCAGGGAACAAGGGCACAGGGAAGCGCTCCCCTGGGGTTGCAGTGGTAGCTACCCACCCGCAGGTTACTCTGAAGAGTCACCTGCCTCCAGTGGAGAATCCCTTTTCCTTCCCTGCGGATGATGAGTTGAGTGTGACATTGGATCCAAGTAATCCAGTCTTGACGCCCACCCAAATGGCCCAAGTGGTAGCCCATGTTGCGCCTAATAAGAAAGATGGTATACCACTGAGCCTAGTACTCCTTCCATGGTGTCAGCTTCACCCATCAGAAGTGACCATGAGAGTACCTTCCCCTCAACAGTGATATGCAATGACATAATGGTAGACCCGACCTATCCAGAGCCTCTCAGAGGGAGCAGATGGGAAGCAGTGTATCTTATTTGAAACCAAAGAACAACTGCTCATTAATGGACCTACCCCACCTTCCACTGCCCTTACTCTTTCCATGGCCATTAAAGAGGACCAATCTTATTTCCTGTTTCCCATTACCTTCAGAGTGGGAGTACGGAGGGTCACAGTACAAGCTCTCCTGGATACTGGAGCGGCGGGCAACTTTATGGATTTAAGAGTGGCACACTCTCTGGACCTGGATACAGTGCTTGCTCCTCCTATACTAGAGACTTCATCTACACCTATGATCTGCCATACTATCCAACGCCCAGCACAGTTCCTTATCCACAAATTTGGCTTCTGCGATCACTTTTAAGTGGTACCTGATTTACTATACCCTGTTATCATGGGGATAGGGTGGTGGCGACGCCAACAGGTGAACATCAATATGGAACCTAACTCCTTGTTCTTTGCTAATAAGAGATGTAGTGAGGAATCCCCACTAATTGAATCTCTCACAACAGAGCCCTCACTCAGTTCAATCTCTTCCACTGAGCTGCTCCCGTTGGACCTCTCCCAAGATTTTCTTGATTTCTTATCCCCATATAAGGATGCTTTCGACATGAGATTAGCAACTTGACTTCCTCCACATTCAGAATAAGACTTATCCTTCCAGCTAACCGTGCATCTTGTCAAGATCAATTGCCCATTATACCCTCACACAGAGGAGGAAGATAAGGCGCTGGGTATCTGATTAGATGATATGCTGGACAAAGGATGGATTATCAAGAAATCCTTCCCCATTGCCTCACCAGTTGACTTTGCCCAGAAGGCAGATGGAACCTTACGCCCGTGCGTGGACTATGGTCATGTCAACAATGTGACGGTTCCAGATCCATACCCCCACCCTTTGAAAAAAATCATCGCACAGGCTATTGCCAAGTCCCGAATCTTTTATAAGTTGGATTTGGTTAATGCCTTTAACCAGATAAGGTCAAGGAGGGCCAAGAATGGCTCACAGCCATCAGAACAAGGCGTGAATGATACAGTTCAAGGTAATTCCATTTGGACTGAAGAACGCATCACAACTTACCAACAGTTAATTGATGATGTCCTGGGGTACCTAAGATTTACTTGTGACATTGCTTATATCGATGAAATTCTCTTACACTCCTCAACTTGTGAACAGCACACCAAGGATTTGTTGCTGTAATGGCTGCCTGTCATGGTTACAGCAGAAGAAGTTTAGATTGGCCTGACAATTGGGATGCGTGAGCACCCAAAATGCAAGCCAGAATGCCAGAGGCATTGCTGACCAAATGACGTCATATGGAGCCAGGCATTGCAAAATGATGAATTGTTGATGTAGAACAACAGTGATTATGGTCCTGATGACGAACCACAATGAGCCCATCCTAGACCCAGGGGGTCCTGCTGCAAGGAACGGAATCACAGAAATAGTTTCAATGAGTTCATCATCATATGGGGTTCTTCAACTGGGGAGGCAAGGAGATGGATTCTCGCCTGCAGTTGGTGGATGTAAGGCCACAAGATCCCCATGCACTGTTGTCATAAGTTTATGATAGCAGGGTTATAGTGCCAGAAATATCTGACTCGCTGAATCCAATTAATGATGGAGGGGCAATAGTGACCACAAGTACTGGTAGAGCCCATCTGGTATATGGACTGACAGGCCACCAGGGAAACGCCATCAGGGATGCGGCCAGAAGGATTAAAAAAAATTGATTGGATTT
>JAKSZP010008286.1:0-84791 GCA_022478985.1 Massospora cicadina
AGCAAAATCTGTGCCAAGTTTATCAATTTGAAATTGGTTGGATTTAATTTGGCTGGCAATCTAACTGATGCGCAAAATTCGAATGGCTATAAAAGCACAAAGGATGTGATATTGGCCAGATCGCCTGATGGTTCCAAACTAATCTCCAGACCAGTTGAACAAATATCAGGTGCTATTGATGAGGGTTTGAAGCCCTCAAATAGTAATTCGGGCGTTGCATCCAATGTGCTGCTGTTGACCAAATGAACGGTTAAATGACCGAGCATGGGCAGGTTGGCCATCCCAAACCTGTTCCCAACCAAATGGACCCATCCCTATAAGGGATGGCCTTGGGGGATTCCTGTCACCCTTTGGGATAAACGCCATCATGCTAATCATCAGAAATGTAGTTGAGCCCTGGTTTGGATGTTTGAGGTCAAACTGACAGAGACTCAGCCCACCACCAAATTTTGTGATGTCAGTTCTCAAAGAATAAGCCCCCCATTCCTGAAGAATGCGCCAGTCAGGTCAATTTTTTGGGCCCCAACCCCACCCTGTCACTACCCAATTGACCACTATTTAATCAGTTACATGGCACTGAGAAAATTGTTGGTCAATTTTCTTACTTTCCTTTCCCAATAAAATTTTACCAAAAAATTTTTTCATTTGTTTATTTTCCCTCTTGACTGCATCCCAGATGGCATTTCCCTGGTGGTCCGTCACCCCGCACTCTGGGTAGGCATTACCAATTCTTTTGGTCACCATGGTTCCCTCTATCACTGATTAGGCCCAGCGAGTCTGATACTTTTGGTCCTACAACCCCGCTCTTGTTAATTTCTAATATCAATAAATGGGGATCTTATGCCCTATATAAAACAATGGAAAGAGAGAATCAATCTCCATATCGCCCCCAATGAGTTGGCTGCTCAAGCCAAAAATCTCATCAAGAATATCCCAGTAATCCCACCCCATACAGTGGGAACCGCTGAGTCAGGGATGGGTTCAATATGGTTCGCCATTGGGATACTCCTTACCCTGCCGCTACGCCACCACTTCGTTGCATCACACTTCCCAGCTCCATATCAAGTCGCACAGTTGGCAATGCCCATGGCATTCTAGCTTGCTTTTTGGGTGCTCACGCATCCTGACTGGCAGGCCGTTTTAAACTTCTTCTGCCGTTTCCATGACATTCCCTCCCATTTTGGCAGAAATCGAGGTTTTGGGTGAGTCCTGACTTGAATTTAACCAAAAATGGAACAATGATAACAAGTTTCATTCACACTACATTTCTGTGGTGCAAGCTGGCACATCTATTATGGGCTTGGGGGTGATGGCATTGGATAATGATGCACATTGAACCCTTGTAGCAGGTATGGGGTCGCTGGAGCCTGAAAATACATTTTATAACGTGAACAATATATCACAAAATGAGCCACTTATTAGCTCTTATAGCCTGGATGAGTACCCTATTCCAGTATATATCAAATTACCCCTGAGAACCCTCGTTTGACCCCTACCACGATCCGTAGCACTCACTAAGTGGAAAAAAACCTCGTTTTAAATATGATAAAGTATATGCACCTGCAGAAGGTGTGGTGGAATATGTGGCTTCAGTAGTAAGTGTGTCCAACTATCCTTCCCCCTTCTATGATTCTAAAACATACCCTGAAGGCTTGCTTAAGCCAGAGGAAGAATTTTCTGGTGAGGTGTTGGCGTTTTCTGCTTTGAATAAAGCCCATTCTGGATACGTTTTGTTGACCACTACCCTTGCATCCCCTTTAAGGAGGTTCAGAACAATTATTTTGGTGGATACCGGTGCCTCTGAAAATTTTATGGGCAAAGACCTTGCCGACTACCTGGAGTTGAGTTACTCGCCAGGTGGTATAGTTAGAGGCGGGGCTTCTCAAGGTATCCTCACGCTGAAAATCATGGGGTCAGTGGACTACCAGGTGGGCACCTATCTCCTGTCTGACCACTTCCAAGCTATCAAAAACCTCTTGTATCTCATTATTTTTGGTGTAGAGTGGTGGAGAAAGTTTGACGTCAGGAGTAATTTAGAAGACACCCTAGCCTTGTCTTTGATAAACAGTCACAAGTTAATCGTTCCCTTGGCTGATGCTCACTTTCAGGACAAATTACCTCACTGGCCCAATATTCACCCTCATAATATTGCCCCATTACTGCAGCCCTCTGTGGAGGTTCCTTACCTTCCTGTTTGGAGGGGTTGGAATCTTCATTTGATGCAGATTCAGCTAATGCACTACCTGATCATTCTGAGTTTGATTGTGAGTTTAAGCTCACTGTGGATCTGGTGCATATTGTCATGAAAACGGCAGAAGAAGTTGAGACTGTCTTGCCAGTCAGGATGTGTAAGCACCCAAAAAGCAAGCCAGAATGCCAGAGGCATTGCCACACAAATGACGTTGTATGGAGCTAGGCATTGGGAAACAATATTTCGCTGGTGCAAGACAATAGTGAAAAGTAACCCGAGGACAAACTAAATTGAGGCTGCCCCAAACCCTGGAGGTCTTACTGCAGGGGGTGGTACCACTTGTATGGTTTCAATAAGGTCACTTGTAGTTGGGGTTAAATCAACTGGGGAGACAAGGGGGCGGATCCTTGCCTGAAGATGGTGGATGTACGGCCACAAGATCCTAGTATATTGTCAGCAAAAGTAACTAATGACAGGGTTAAATTGTCAGAAGTATCTAGCTCGCTGAATCCAGTTAATGACAGTGGGGTCATAGTGACCATTAGTACTGGTAGAGCCAATCTGGTATATGGGCTGATAGGCCACCAGAGAAAAGCCATTGGGAGTGTGGCCAGAAGGATATCAATAAAATCAAAATTGTTAGTTTTTGAGGCAAAATTATATTGTAAAGGAAAGTAAGAAAATTGACTAACAATTTTCTCAGTGAGATGCAACTGATTAAATAGTGGTCAATTGATGCGGGGACAAGCTGGGATTGAGACCCTCAATTTCAACCTAACTGGCGATTATTTGGGAATAGGGGCAGATAAGTTCACTATGAACTGACATCAAAGGATTTGGTGGCAAACTAAGCTGCTGTCAGTTCAACCTCAAATGCCTGAACCGAGGCTCAACTGTGTTTATGACGTTTGGAGTGATTGCATTTAGCCCGATGATCAGTGGGAATACCCCAAGACCACCCCATGTAGAGGTGGTCCCAATTGGTTGGGAACAGGCTTGTGATGCCCAACCTGACCATGCCTGGTCACTGGTCCATTCGTTTGGTCAAAAGCGTTGCATCAGCTGCAACGCCTGATTTGCTGGCAGGGAGCTTTAAACCCTCATTGATGGTGTCTGATGCTACTACCTGCATTTCCGGGGATCATCCATGATGATTTTGGGAGGGGGTTAATTTTTGCGATCATGGTGTTAGCTGAATAGAAACCTTCAGCAATTATGGCTGATGAATCAGTCTTTGTCATTTTTTGACTATATCAGATCCAATCATTGGGCTTGTTCCCATTCAATTTCAGACCAAACAACTTCATTTTTGGCAATCTTGGTGCAAATTTCTCTGATCAAATGTACTAGTTCTGCCGATGTGAAGGTGGGTACTGGGGGAGTAATCCGAAGAGGAAGGGCTTTTACCCAACTCTCATCTACCACATGGGCGAGGTCGCCCTGGGTGACGAGGGGTACTGCAATTCTCTTTGGTACCTTCTTGCTTGGAAACAGGTAAAGGTCCTGATCTATGCATAGGAGATGTTCCCTGGGACTTACATTACCCTTTCTTTTTTCCAAAGGATGGGCACCACTGCCAGGAAACTGCATGAAGGCCACATTCTTGTGTGCCTTGGGTAACTTGATCGCCATTACAGTCACAATTTTTTTTTGGGGGGCGGGGAGTTTCATGGTGGGATTCATGAAATGCTTTGACCAGTTTCATACAGTTAGTGAAATTGCGAGCCTTGACTCAACTGTTCTTGTAAGCCTGATACCCTTTCCAAGCCACAAGATATTGAACATACTGATGGGACTTACGGCATGCCAGGATATTCTTCACTTCAACCTCTTCCACATTTTTGATAATGATCGGCTCAGGCTCCGTGGGAAATATGCCCTTAAAGGGCGTCAACTGGGAGAATGGAAGATGGGGAGCTGTTTCCAGTGAGCTGGAAGCTTTAACCGGAACGCACCATTACCCAAGTTTTCCTCACCAAATGAGTACCCAAATGCTTACTTGCGAACTTGTGGGAGGAGACTTGCATATATAAATGATGTGTATCGAGAATAACATAGGAGACCACCATTAAATTATGACCCAGGAGCTTCTTGTGATCTGCGAACTGCTTGTAGTCTTCAGTAGCCTTGGTGAGGTGTTCCTGCACTAATAATTGAGTAGACCTAAAATGTTCAGCATGGTCCGCAGCAGCTTGGACCTTGGGCCACAAGCAGGGTCTGACAGAAAAGGAAGGGTTATAACCAACGTCGCTTTATAGGAGAAAATCCCATCGAAGTGTGAGTCTCATTGTTGTAAGCAAATTGAGCAAGGGGAAGGTCATTAGCCCAGGTGTCCTGTGCGGCTGCAGCATAGCAACGCAGGTACAGTTCAAGGATTTGGTTAACTCACTCAGTCTGTCCATTGGACTGGGGATGATATGCCATGGAGTGACAGGGGGAGATTTTTAGAATAGATAAGAGTTCACTTCAGAACTGTGCCATGAACTGTGCCCCACAGTCACTGATGATCTCCTGTGGGAGGCCAAACATTAAGAACACATGACGCACAAAGAGGCGAGTGGTTTCCTCCAACATGATTGTGTAAGTACAAGGAATAAAAAGGGAAATTTAGTGAAACAATCCACCACCAACATCACTGCCATAAACCCATTAGAGCAGGGGAGTTTGACGATAAAATCCACAGACACTGATGTCCATGGACCCTCCACCTGCTTTAAAGGGTGAAAGATTCTGTTTCTACCAGAGCGATCTAACTTAGCCTGAGCACGATTTTGCAATTGGCGATCCAGGACGGAACCTCCTTGGTTAAACCCAACCAATTGAGGTCCAAATGATCAAGTCAATGCATTTCTTATTTCCCAGATGGCCGACCGTGGGGGGATCATGATGTGCGCGAAATACCTCAGTTCTGAAGGGAGGGGGAACCCAAATTCATGACCAGAAATAAATGAGACCCTCCTCCAAGGAGTATAGAGAGCTTTTATGGTTTTGGTGGGACAATTGCTCAAACAACTCCACACCCTCAGGACAGGCCATTTGACCAGTTAAGACCTGAGCAACTAGCGGGGCATCAGGAGCCAGAGCGACGGAAGAGATGACAGGGGGAACAATTGACAGGATTTGAGCAGCAGGAATCATGGTAACGAGGTCCAATTCCTCCAGGTCTGAGGGATAGTGGGTGGGGCTGCAGCTGAGAAAATCGGGAATACATTAAGCGCACCTTTTAAAAATTTGTATTTAAAATTGAAGCTGCACAAATCCTGATAGGTTTGTACCTCTCTGTGTGCCAATTTCTGGGGTTTAAAAAATATAAGAGATCCTGGTGATCCATGCGGACTATTAAATCATGCTGAGCACCTTGTAACAAATACCTCCAATGAGTTAATGCCCATACTATGGCTGCCAACTCCTTATCATATATGGCCCAAGACTGCTTTGTAGAGGTAATTTTTGAGAAAAATAGGCGACTGAATGTTTCAGGCCATCGTGCTCTTGGAGTAACACTGACCCACTGCCACTGAGGAGGCATTGCATACAACGATATATGGCTTGTCAGGATCCTCATGCTTCAAGACAGGAGGAGATAAAAACACCTCTTTGATTGATTTGAACGTCTGATGGCATTTGGGCATCCAGAGAAATGGTACATTCTTACCTGTGAGGGGGTGGAGTGGGGCAGCGAGCTGGGAAAGAGCCATGGAAATTATTTAAGAAAATGATGGTTCCCAAGAAAATCCGTAATTGTTTCTGGGTTGTTGGGGTTGGCCATTCTCAGATAGCATCCAAATTATTGGGAGGAATTGTGTAGCCATCTTTAAGGATGAGGTTCCTGAGGAAGGTAAATTCCTTCTTATAGAACTCGCATTTGGAAGTCTTGACAAACAAGCCTGTCTTAAGCAAGGCAGCCATGACCGCTTCCAAGTCAATAGCATGTTGTTCAGGAGTCTGGGAGTGAACCAGAATGTTGTCAATATATGCAACCATGCAAGTAAACTGGGGGTCACCCAGCATGCTTTCAATCATACGTTGAAACGTAGCAGGAGCATTCTTCAGCCCAAAGGGCATTACGCAGAATTGAAATATTCCTCGCTTTGTCCAGATTGCTGTTAACTATTCTTGTCCTTTCATTACCCAGATCTGGTTAAATAGCGTTGACGAGATCCATCTTGGAGAACACATGAGATTTAGCGATTGCTTGGCTTATCATCTGCTCAAAAGGAATGGGAAGGGATCATGAAACATTACTTTGTTTAGATGTCTGTAATTTATGCAGGGATGGAGGGAACCATCAGCTTTTTTGGCGAAGATGATGGGAGATGCGACTGGTGAAGTCTCTTTAAACAACCATCCTTTTCTCAACATGTCATCCAACCAAGTGTTGAGTGCAACCTCCTCTTCCGCTGTATGTGGGTACTTTGGGCAGTTGATATTCACCAACTCCACTGTCATCCGAAGTCCCAAGTTGAATTTATTATGAGGAGGTAGATGATCCTCCTTTTCAGAATTGAAAATACTTTGATAGCGCAATAAAATTTCTGGAAAATCGGATGGTATGCCCGCAGGAGAGATGAGGGAAGTGATAGAACTACAACCTTGAGTTTTCTTAAGAGTGTCAATCAGGGGAAATTCACCCTCCAGTTAATCATTACGAATGATAGCATGTTAGACTCCAGGTAGATCCTGACATGCTGTCAACGCCACCATCCCACTCTAAAATCACCAGAAAAACCAAGTTTTGCATTGCAGAAAATTGATTGCAGAAGCTAAACTGATGTACCAAAAAAGGTACTGGCCAACGGACAACATATGATGTTTGGGAGACAGAAGAAGCCACCATCACCAATGGACCTGCGTCCATGTCCAGTTTTATTTGTTGGGCTAACTCAACGCTCATGAAATTACCCGCAGCTCCGGTGTCCACCAGGGCCTCAAAGGAGACATGGTGGGATCTGATAATAATCTTCATAGACATTAAAAAGTAAGCGGAATTTTGTTTATTGGAAGATTCAGGCATTTCTGTTGCGACTGAAGAAATAGCTGGTAAATCAGGGGTAAGGTTGAGAGCTTTTCTGGAGTAAAGATAGGGAGGACGAGGGCTTGAGAACCAGCTTCCTCCATCTGTGCTTTTACTGATTCATTTATAGGTGAATTGGGATCAGCCAGCTCTGACGCAGGAGTAGTAACGGGCTCATAAAGATAAAACTATTCCTGGTTTGATGGTAGACACTATGTCAGCATCATCAATAGGTAATCCTATCATAAAATCTTCCTTTTGATATTGGGAAGCATGGTGAGGGAAGCCGTTGAAAGTATTTGCGGTGGCACATATTTGATCTACCGTTCCTTTTGAGGTGGACCAAACCTTGTGATGAGCAGAAACTGAATCCAAGCCTGCTCTAAAAATTGCCTGAAGCATATCATTAGAGAGGTCCAGTTTGGGAGCCAGTTCATGGAAGGTAGAGATCAAAGAAGCCAAACTAGGGGCTTCAGCCAAAGTATAAAACAATCTGAATAAGTAATCCGAATGTGACACATGGGGTTTCAATGCAGCTGATATGACGGCAATCAGCAAAGTGGGATAACCCACTTGTGAGGAAGAGCGCAGAAGGCCTCTAACCCAATGACGGGAGTCCCCTTCCACAGCATCCAATAAAGCGACCCCTTGTTGGGCATAAGATAACTCAGCAGCGTTGTTAAGGAAATTGTTGAGAGCATCTACACCTCAGTGAGGGCGTAAGAACTTGATTTACTATCTCTTGGGATGGAACACGTGAGCTTTCCTCCAGGCTATTAGGTGGTGGAGGGGTAGTAATCCACGCGGCTTGGCCACCCTGAAGAAATTTTCAAGGGTAGAGCGGATACTACTCCCAAAATCAGCAAGTGACCAAATGAACAACAAAAAGCAGACTACTGATTGCACGTTCATTTGGTAGAGGGTGACCACTGCAACGCCCACCTTGAAGAGCAGGGTGGAAGTGGCTGAAAACAGTGGTTGGTCGATTATGTCATGAAATGTCAGAAGAAGTTTAGACCATCCTGCCAGTCAGGATACGTAAGCACCCAAAAAGCAAGCCAGGATGCCAGAGGCATTGCCGCATGAACAACATTGTATGGAGCCAGGCATTGGGAAACAATAAATCGCTGGTGCAAGACAATAGTGAAAAGTAACCAGAGGATGAACCAAATCAAGGCTGCCCTAAACCCTGGAGGTCTTACTGCAGGGGTGGTACCACATGTATGGGTTCAATAAGGTCAATGGTAGTTGGGGTTAAATCAACTGGGGAGACAAGGGGGCGGATCCTTTCCTGAAGATGGTGGATGTATGACCACAAGATCACAGTATATTGTCGGCGAAAGTTCATAATGACAGGGTTAAATTGCCAGAAGTATCTAGCTCGCTAAAACCAGTTTATGAAGGTGAGGCCATAGTGACCATTAGTACTGGTAGAGCCCATCCGGTATATGGCTGATTGGCCACCAGAGAAAAGCCATTGGGAGTGCGGCCAGAAGGATCTAAAAAAATCCAAAATTGGTAGTTTTTGAGGCAAAATTATATTGTAAATGAAAGTAAGAAAATTGACCAACAATTTTCTCAATGCAATGCAACTGATTAAATAGTGGACAATTGATGCGGGGACAAGCTGGGATTGAGACCCTCAATTTTGACCTAACCAGCAAACTATTTGGGAATGGGGGAAGATAAGTTCACTGGGAACTGACATTGAAGGATTCAGTGGCAAACCGAGCCGCTGTCAGTTCAACCTCAGTTGCCTTAACTAAGGCTTGACTGCATTTATGATGGTTGGCCAATGGCATTTAGCTCAACAAGCAGCGGGAATCCCCAAGGCTACCCCACATAGGGGCTGTCCCGATTGGTTAGGAACAGGTTCAGGATGCCCAACCCGCCCATGCCCAGTTACTGGGACGTTCATTTGGTCAAAAGCGTTGCATCTGCCGCAACACCCATTTTGCCAGCAGGGAGCTTTGAACCCTTGTCAATGGTGTCCAATGCTACTACCTGCATGTCAGGGATCTTCCCCAATGATTTTGGGAGGGGGTTGATTTTTGTGATCATGGTTTTAGACAAATTGAAACCTTCAGCGATTCTGGCCAATGAATCAGGCTTTGTCCCTTTTTGACTATATGGGATCCAATCATTGGGCTTATTCCCACTCAATTTTGGACCAAACGACTTCATTTTGGTGATCTTGGCGCAGATTTCCCCAATCAAATGTACTAGTTCTGCTGAGGTGAAGGTGGGCACTGGGGGAGGAATCCGAAGAGGAAGGACTGTTACTCAATGGTCGTTTACCATGTGGGCGAGGTCGCCCTGGGTGATAAGGGGTACTTCCACCCTCTTTGGTACCTTCTTACTCAGAAATGGAAAAAGAGCCCAATCAACACACAGGGGACGTTCCCGGGACTTACACATATATCCTCTCCTATTTACCAATTGACTGTCCAGGAGGAAGAGGCTTTAAAGATGTGGGTGAAGGAGCAAGTGGCCAAAGGTGCGATTTTTCAGCATACCTCCCCTGTTTGCTCCCAGCTTCTCTATGTGGAGAAGTCCAATGAAACTTTACGCCCTTGTAGTTTATGGGAATCTCAACAAAGTCACTGTACCTGATCTCCCCATCCTTTGGATTCTCAGATTGCACACTATGTGGAGAAGGCTAAAGATTTTTCCAAACTGGATTGCCTCTATGCGTTTAATTTGATTTGGATTAAGAAGGTACAGGAGTGGTTTACCGCATTTCATACCAGAAAAGGGTTTACCAGTTTTGGGTCATACCCTTTGGGCTTAATAATGCCCCTGCTATCTTTCAACGTCATGTTGATGCGGCTTTGGAGGACCTTCTGGGAGTACGTGAGGTAGCTTACATGGATGATATTTTGGTATTCTCCCCTGACAATGAGTCCCATGAAGTACACCTTTGGTAGGTGGTGGAGCAATGAGGGCTACCAACCTTACGCTGAAGATTATTAGGTGTAAATTTTTCAAGTCCTAGGTCACTTTCCTGGGCAACATCTTATTTGACCAAGGCCACATGATAACTCCAGATAAGGAGAAGGTGATTTGTGAGTGGCCAACCCAACTTTGGTCAAGAAATTGCGGAGTTTTTGGGGATGTGCACGTTCCTTAAGAAGTTCAAATCGAACCTTTATGAAGTTGCAGCGTCTTTAAATGAGGTGATTGGTGCAAAAGTGCTTCAGTGGCCCCCCGTTTTGGAGGATGCTTTCCAAGCACTAAAGTGCACCCTGTTGTCCACGTCTGTCCTTCGCCATGTAGATCCTGAAAAGGAGTTCATTGTGTCTACTGATGCCTCTAACTTCGCCATAGCGGCTGCCTTATTACAAGTGGGCGATGGATGGAATAGAGCATCCAGTGGGATATTTTTCTAGGAAGATGTCTCAGCCTGAGTTATACTACGCCATTTACAATAAAGAGTTATTAGCAGTAGTGGAGGCGTTGACTTATTGGCGTCATCACCTTCATGGCTCTTCCCAACCTTTCCATGTACGTACAGATCACCGTACCTTGCTGTACTACCACGCACCTCATGTTTTACCTCCAAGGCAGACCCGTTGGCATGAGACCCTTTCCCAATTTGCATTTTCTTATGAGTTTACTAAGGGGAAGGAGAATAGGTTGGTGGATGCTTTGAGCCTTAATCGTGCATTAGCTCCCAAACTAAAGGAGGTAGAGGTTCATAATACCAGTTGATCATTCCACTGGGTAAGATTGTGTCTCAACTTCCCTCCCCCACAGTCAACAGGCAAGCGCTAGCTCCTCTGGAAAATGCTGAGAAATACAGTAGGTTCTGAAATTTAGGTCTTTCTCAGCCGTTGCCAGCTGAATATACAATGGTCTTTGCTAAGAGCGCTCTGAATCAGGAGGATCTAACCAGGTGGTATCATCTAAAGGATGAGATGGTGTAGTTTTAGGGGCGCCTATGGGTTCCCACTATGCTATTTCGGCCGAAAATCATCTGGGACCATCATTATGGAATCACCGTTGGTCATCCTGGAAAGGCAAAGACTTTGGAGTTAATTTGACGCACATAAAATTGGAAGGTATTATCCTCTCAGGTGTGCAGGTATAGTAAAGACTGCCTGATCTGCAATCAGATGAAATTCAAATTGACAACCACTAGCGAGGTTGTTGGTACCAGTTAAAAGGCTGAAGGGCCCTGGACTTCCCTATCAGTGGATTTCACTGAAGAATTACCTGTTTCTGATGGCTATGATGCCATCATGGTAGTGGTGGACCATTTTACGAAGTTTGCCCACTTTATTCTTTGCAGAACTACAATAACCGCGGATGAGATGGCTAGGCTCTTCGTCACTCATGTGTTTGCGCTCCATGGAGTTCCTCAAGAAAGGATTAGTGACCAGGGATTTAAATTTACCTCCATCTTTTTTGAAGAGTTGTGTAAGACCCTTCGAATTCGCCCCTGCCATTCAGCTGCTTATCACCCTAATTAAATGGGCAGACCAAATGAGTGAATCAGTTCTTAGAACAGTTTCTGCAGTTTACACTGCTGTGGATCATTCTAAATGGGTTTCTCACCTTCCTATGGCCCAGTTTAGCTATAACAATATGTTACATGCGTCTATTGTTTGTTCCCCATTTTTTACAACCATGGGTTTAACCCCGCCTTGAACATGGAGCCCTGCTGTATATTTAAAGTTAAAGCGGTGGTGTACTTTGCTAATACTATTAAGAAAGTGCACCAGGGGTTTTCTACAAGTTTAGAGGCGGTAATGCAAGTAGATAAGGAGAAAGCTGATGTAAGAGACGAGTGGGTCCAGCGTACAAAGAAGGGGATCTCATGATGCTTGATGCTCAAAACATTCCTATCAAGCAGTCATGCAAAAAGCTGGGACCAAAGAGGATTGCCCTTACCGCGTTGTCAGAAAGGTGGGCCACGCCTCATACCATTTAGATTTTTTCTCTTCATTTCAGATCTTTTCTGTCTTTCACAAGAGCATATTGACTTTTTTGAGGGCCCCCACCAGAAACTACCAAAATTTATCTCATGGATGTGGCGCCAGAGTGGATTTGAAGGAAATAGTAGCCTCCCACCAAGTAAAAAGAAGGCTTGAGTACCTGGTATCCTGGAAGGGATTCAATGCAGTGGAAAACAGTTGGGTACCAGTGCATGACTTCACACATGACCAAGATCTGATTGACATTTTCCACAAGCATTTTCCCCAGTCCGCCAGACTTCAGTCAAAGCAGACCGTTGTCGCTATGAAGTTGGCCCCAGCCCACAAAAACTTTTCCCTGGCGCAAGCCCCTGGAGGGGGTGAAGCCCCAAAAGGATGAGATGGTAATTAATTGGCTTAAGAATGACATCATAATGGGGACAAACACTAAAGACAAAGCTGCATGTCAGAAAGTCAAGAAGTTGAAGTTGGCAGGCCTCCCTGACCTCATGCATACCTTGGATCAACGCTTGGTGAAGGTAAGGTGTGCCCAGGTTAATTTTAAGGATGTAAGAGAAGTTTGGCCCCGTATAACGCAGGTGCATTAGTATGAACCAGCTTTGCGATAAAAAATGATAATTATCTTCAGTTTCTAAGTAAACGATGTCATAAAACACGTGCAGTTTTCAAATTTCCATCTTGGTTTGGCCTCCCATACAATAGATAACCCTATTTTGGTCAATTCCCTAGTATAGTTTTCTGCCCAATGAAAGCGCGCACTTATTTGTGAACTTGGCTTAGCACCACATTCATCGATTTATTGTTCCCAAATTCCCTTAATTTGTTTTCACAAGGCCAATCTCTCTCGTTGGTCAACTTCCCTCATAATAAAGACCCTTCACTAGTATACTTTTATATATGTTATCTTGGACTAACCTGTGTGTGGACCTCTTTGAGGAGGTCTCTCACAACGTTAGCAATTTAATATTAACAACTGTAAATCTCTCCTCTAGTGCTCTGTTGGGACGTTCATGTTCCCTCCTACCTGTGCCTACTATATAATCCCACTCATAGCACCGCTTGTGTATGAACCCCAGTTTGGGGTTCACTCCCACCTTGTTTAAATTTAAATTTATTGCGGGGAAGGCCGACCATGGGACGGACACTTCCGAATATGACTCAGACGAGACAAAACTCAGTACCAGGTGAGGCACCCCAAAGAAGCGATGCTATCTCTTGTTGCCAGCGGGAACGCCACTTATGGGAAGGGGAGGGAACGTGTGTAGGGGGCGTAGCCACTATTGAGCACGTGTGGAGGAAGGGGTCTGATTTGATGAACCAGACTGGGAACCAGGAGGAGACCAGTTGCTGGCGACGTGGTGGGAGATATCCAAACATCCACGCTTGAAAGTGATCCACCAAATGAGACCGGAATCTGTGGACAGCTTCAGGGAGGGTGGGGATGGATCCGGCGATGGCATCCAAGACAATCGTGTGGATAGTCCACATGGCGATTGCAACCACCAGAGCACGAAGGGAGGGTGGGAGGGGGAGGCCATTGATGAAGCAAACATATCTCTTGACAGACTGAAGGGATGTGTTTGATCCTGGCCTAGCAGACGTTGGACTTCGCGCCATATTACTTTAGAGGTGGGGCACTTCTCCAGGCGGTGAAACAGCGTTCCATACTGGCCACACACGACACAGGATGAGTGTAAAGCATTAGAGCGTTCGCTGTACGATACACCCGCCTCAGGCAGCGCCACACATGGGAACGGACTTGAGGCTGCAACAGAGGATGGTGTGCATATTTCCAGATAGTCTTTTGGGTCTCAGTGGAATAAGGGATGTCCATCATGTCCAGGTAGTCCACCCTGGATAGGACTTGGGGTCGAGTGGGGATCACGCCATCATGGATGGGTAGCCCCTGTTCCTCTTGTGTGAACTGAGGGGAGGGGCGGCCTCTTTGGGTTGTATGTCCACTATTACGAATTCTCCACTCTGCGCTTCGCATGGAGAGTAGGATTCGTTTGTAGTGGGTTTTGGTCCCGTGAGGACCTGTGGCTGATGTGTGTGATGCGAGGTGTTTCATCAGGGAGTGGGGGTTTGATGGATTGTTGAGGCCCAAGGCTCGGGAGAAGTTGGAGCGGGCCGCGCGGGACCAGTGTTGGGATGGGAGTGTAGGAGCAGTGACGGCCGCAATCCAGGTGCCTAGGATCTTGGCGGCATGGGCTTTGAAGTCAAGTAGGCCCATGCCACCATGATGATGAGGGCCAAACATGACCTCTAGCCGTACTGGTGGAGGGCGGCCTGACCAAAGCCAACCTTGTAGCAAAGCATACAGGGATTTGAAGAAGCTTGGGGAGAAGGGGATGGCGTGGGCTCCAAACCAGACTTTGGATAGGAGCATAGAGTTGGCAAGAACAACCCTGCCAGTGAGGGTAGTAGGGTGGGCTCTGAGAGAGGCGATTCGCTTCGTCACGTTGTCCAGTATATGGCCCTCCATTACTGCTGACGCGTATCCTCCTGCCTCCAACCACACGCCCAGATGGCGTACCGGTCCTATGGTAGGTCGCGGCACAAAGGGGAGCACCAGTGGAGCGGTGTGTTTTGAGTTAGTAAGGCGTGGACTTGGGCGAGCAGCTGGGCTGGGTTGGGAACTACTTGCTGGGGCCCAGCAGTTCTGAAACCGACCAAGGAGGATGATTTCGGTTTTGGAGGCGTTTAGTGCCGCGTTGCTTACCCAGGAATATTCCTGGATGAGGGCTTCAAGCGCGCGTGCATTTTTATTATTAGACACCCCCACCACGCAATCATCTGCAAATGCCATCATCTTGACTGGGGTTTGGCCTGGCACATGGACCCCAGTGAGTTGGGCATTCACATTTCGCAGTAGTGGGTCAAGGCTGAAGTTGTATAAGAGTGGGCTCAGGGGGTTATCTTGTCGCAGGCCCCTTTGAGGATGGACTACATCCATTAGGAAACCTGGGCCGCGCACAGCCATTGTTGCAGATTCCGTGAGCAGCATCACCCAGTTAATGAAGCGGGGAGGTAGGCGGAATTGTTGGAGGCAGGCCCTAAGGTATTCCCAGTTTACTCTATCATAGGCCTTTTGTTGGTCCAAGAATACAAGTGCCCCAGAGGCTGTGGACTGACACACATTAGCCACTGAGTGCACGTTATCCCAAATTGACCTTCTGGGGATGAAACCAAATTGTTCTGGAGAGATGGTGGCAGATGCTACAGTCCCTAAATGGTTAGCCATGATTTTTGTTAAAATTTTGGTGTCTGTGTTTGTTAGAGAAATGGGGCGCCAGTTGGCTAAGTCTAGCCTATCCCCTTTCTTGAAGAGTGTGACTGTAAAAGCCTCTGTCCTCCTGGTAGGAGGCGTGTTTCCAACAGGCTTTGGTTGAGTGAGGCTAGCAGCAATGGGGATATATATTTAAAATATTTTTTGTAGAACTCATATGGAATGCCATCTGGGCCTGGGCATTTTCAGTTTGGCGCACCGCGAATGGTAGTCCATAATTCGTTTGGAGTAATTAAAACCATTTTCCGGGTATCAGAAAATGGTGCGGATATGAGCTCTGTTGAGAAATTCCGCCATTTTGGCCGGCTGAATTGGTTCAGCTCAGTATAACTTGGAGTAATATCTTTGCGTTTTGATTGCCACTTAAGCTGGTGTGTCCACGATAGAATCATCTGATCTTCGCACCTGTGTGCAGGCCACGCTCTGGCGTGGTGCAAAATTTTTTTGAAGAAGTATGCAGTGCACTTGTCGCCTTTAGTGATGCATGTGGCCCTGTATTGGACACAAACCTGATGTTTGTGTTGCCTTTCAAGTGCGTTGAGGTGGGCTGCTGCCTCCGCCCACTTCTGGCCCCATGCAGGGCTATATCCTGAGGCTAGAATGTTGGACTCCAAGTGGGCCAATTCCGCCAGCGCGCGCAATATAACCGCCAATGTGGCTCATGAGCATCTGGATGAGAGATGGCGATAGTGGTGGATGGTGTCTTTTTTGAAAGTTGCCCATGTGGAAATGGGGTCTGCGCAAAACGGTGCAACAAACAATTTTGCCAAAGTTGCCTCTTCCACCCACGTGGAAACCCTGGCGACGCTAGCTCTGGGGGGCGGATTTTGCACCAATGTGGGGCCTTTGCAACTGTGACGGGTAAGTGGTATGTTATCGAGACCAGTCGGTGGTCAGAGAATTCCATTTTTGTTGTTTCGAAGTAGGAGATGTGGGGTTGGAATTTCGCCGGCGCTAGAATAAGGTCAATGCGGGTCATGGACCTTAATTGGCCATTGTGGATGTGGGGATGTGTCATGTTTTTGAGCAGTGGGGCATGTCGTGGCAGCGCATCCATTAACCCAAGGGTGGCTTTTAGAATGCATAGCTCTACGTGACCCTGTGGGGCGTGGGGTGAGGGCGGCCACCAGTCCATTGGTGAGGTTAGCCAACAGTTCATGTCACCGATTAGGAAAGAATCGGGGGGTAGCGGGAGGGATTTGACTGATGAGAAAAATATCTGACGCTCTTGTGCACCGTTTGGGGCGTAAATGTTGACAATTGTGTGTGCAACATCGGCCCATGAGAAGGTGACAACGAGCACTCGGTCATTTAGGAATGTTTCTGAAGATGTAAATTTGAAAAAATTGTTTTTCTGAATTAGCACCCCACAGTGCTTTGACCAAAAGGATGGGGATGGTAGGAGCATTGTTTTCCAAGCATCCTCAGAACCTCGTGGACAGTGGGTTTCCTGGATGGCCAGGATATCCACAGGTAAATTATTTTGTAAAAACTCAGTTTCCTAGCCTGGGACGAGGAGGCCTTGAGTCCGGCGATATTCAGCGTCCCTAGAGTGAAGGTTTCCCCCATCACACCTTAGGTGTGAGGGGTGGGCCCCTGGCCCACCAGCCTCTTCCAGGTCCCCACGGGCTTTCACAGCAGCGTGGGTATTAGCAGCATTGCTATCAGGGTTTTTGTTAATTTTTGCGGAAAGAGTCGCGTTGGCTTTGGCCTTCACTTTTTGTTTTCCTGACGTCGGACGAATTTTTTGTGGTGCGGATAAGTTTGGTGCACCGTCGAGTGGGGCAAAAAAATTTTTTTTGGTTGGGATAGGTCCCAAGTCAGTTTCAACTGGGGCTTGGGTGCAGCGATTGGGTGAGGTCAAATCTCCCATCAGATCCTCAGATTGAGTGGCCCAGTCGGCTTGGGCCTCCCAATCTGATTGGGTGATGGATTCCCGAGTTGCTTCTGCCGCGAAGGTCTCCATGTCCTCCTGGCGTTGTGAGTGTGGGATGGTGGTGGTGACCTTGGCCGCTTCCTTGGCTGCAGTCCTACAGGCCTGCTTGGCCTTCTTCCGCTCCTGCGGGGAGATGGGCTTTACCAATAGGTAGCAGCCTTGTGCTCCCCACGGGAAAGCCTCTTTGGTGCTTGCGGTTGGTTCGTAGTGCGCCTCTCCGCTGGCCATGGCCACCGAGGGGTGCTCTTGGAATGTAACGCCCTCTTTAATGGGGCACGCATGTGCCTTATGGCCAAACGTGTCACAGTGGGTGCAAATGGGGGGCACGCTGTCCACGGTTACCTGGAATGGGTGGGTGGTGTGCCCTGCGATATCAATAAAGGTGGAGTGCGGGATCTGGGTTAGGTCCTTCGCATCTCCTCAGTTGGGGTCAGAACTGCGATGGCTTTTCCAGTGCACAGGTGTGGCATCAGCGTGAAACGTTGCATTTCAAAAGATTGTATTTCACTGTATATGGCGAGACCATCTTTCAGGTGTTGCTCCAAAATGTCACGTTTTACCGTAGTAGGCAAAAAGTCAAACGTGAGGAAAATTTGGTTTGATTTTGTCCATCTGGTGCATTTAGTTTCGATGACCCATTGCCCTTTGGGGAGGTCAACCACTACGCGCACCGCTGCAGCCTCGTCTGCTGCTATTTTGCTTTCAAAACCTAGGTCCAGCCAACCACGCGACATGGAGTGAGGTGCAATGTACACCGCAGTCAGGAAAATTTTGTGTACATCTTCACAAAATTTTTCCCGTAGGGCCATTTTTTGGATGTCCAGATACACACAGACTCCAAATTCCACCGACGAAAGTGGCTGGGAATGTGGCGTATTGATGTACTGGTTGCATCGTGCTTGCCACACGAGTATCTCCGGGGAAATTGTGACCGCCAGTTTTTTTAGATTTTTTTCTATTCCGCCGGATTCTCCGGGGCGTTTTCGAACGTTAGAGGCCACGGGCCTTCCACCTGCTCCTCTTGCCTTGCTTACCCAACTGCTCCCAGACATGGGCGCAGACTAATCTCCTCTACGAGATTATCAAACTAGATTTAGTCTTGAATTGAATGGGTTGCAAAAGTGTTTGCAACGAGAAAGAAAAGTTTCACTCCCACCTTGTTGTTAATTCAATTTTGGTTCTTCCCTTTACTGATATGAACTCTTAAACTAGGTAATTACAGCTCAAGCACCCTCTTCCAGGCTCTATTAACTTTATTACAAATGACTAGTTTCCTGGCGTTGAGCCCGTGCACCATGCACTACCACTCTGGGAACAGGAGAGTTATAGACACTCTCCTTACATGGAAAGATCTCTGTGGACCTGGAAGCAAAAGAAGTTCATGAGGGGCGATGTGGGAAAATCACCTAGTAAAGCTAGCAAAAGAATTGAATGCTGGGCTATTGCACTGGCCAAAGATGGAAGGTGTCCAGTGAGTTTGGAATTTGCTATGAAGGATGATCTTGGTCTTGTTTGCGTTGTGAGCCGCATCACTTACCATGGGTTACTCCTAAATGGTAGATTCAAGGATGTGAACATCATAATTGTTGTGGGAGATACCAACCATACAGCCATCAGAAAATTCCAGCATCCTAAATGTGGCCTGTCTATGCACATTAACACTAGTAAGGCAGGCAGTTGTATTGCAGATGAATGGGTTTTGGATAATAGTATACAAGAGCTATCTTAAAGGGTCATCTTGGCGGAGACCCCTTTTTGGGCTAACTAAATCAGTCGTGAAACCTGACCCATTGACTGCCATTATGGCTTAATTGGAAAGAGACGTCACCCAGTTGATCAATCTGGCTAGTAGTTTTTTTAGTACTAGATGGAATCTGGCTAGTAGTTTAAACTTACATAAGCAATTTTTTATATGCCCAGTTAAGCCGGCTCTCAGGATTCTCCCTATTCAAGATGTAAGCCTTGTTTGATGAGAAGGTTGACATATACTTTTGTACAAGACATGACCTTAAAGTTACTCAAATTGTCCCATAAATTCCAAATTTAAAGTTCAAGCTTATACAATTAATTTAGGTTTCAAATTTTGAGTACTACCCAATTACCCTAAATTTGGCTGATAATCATTTTTTATTTGTGAATAGTTTTCCTAATTCTGTGGCCACATTTAAGCAACTCCATCAGCAGTGGCCCAAAGATCCCAATACTTCATCAGCTGTTTATTCTGGAAGCTAGAAAGCTGGACCTCTAAGTATTGACTATTGGAAAAGCACCTACTTAAGGTTAATACTAATTTAACTTATGTTTTGAAAATATCACCAAGAGATAAGAAGCTCAGCTGACCTTTCAGGTGGGACGTGTGAAGGACAAACCACATTGGAATCAAGAATTAACAATGAATCACTCATCGCCATTCCCAATGAATCATGATTCTCTTTCACTTTTAAACAGTACTATAAGAAGTAATGTTTTATTTTTAATAAAGTACTTTTTCATTAGATAAGCTTATATTATTTACTATCTGGTTTAAGTTTATTCTAATGAACAAAATCTCGACATTGCTGCGTCTATTGAAGCCCCTGTCCTCTCAGATAATTACAGCCTCCTGCATTTAGCCACTATGTCATGCTTCCCAGCATTAGCACCTGCAGTGCAACTTGCAGAATTGTGACATCTGGTGTTCCCTACAGGGGTGCTTTTAAGGCGCACCCTGAGTAGATCCCTCAACTTTAGATTAAAAGGAAGAATCTACTAGGAGCACTCTGGATCCTGATCTTTTTAGATTTTAGATTTATTTGAGGTATGCTGACCAGGGGACAGACAGTACCAATCACAACACTCAAAACGGCAAAACAAACTACTAACCAGGTGGGAAGCAGAAACTGCTTAACCCACCATGGCAGAGGGTGAGGAGGGGTCGGGGGTTGGTTTTCAGAAAGACCCACCTCGATCAAGGGGTGTTGGTTACAGTACCAGATCAGAGCAGAGAGCCAGGGCGTTGGGGCATCTGCATAGTGGGGGCTGAGGTCAGCGTAGTAGGAGTTTTCCACTTCTGCATCAAGATAATGACGGGAAAGTGTCTCAACAAAAGCTGCGAGGAGAACTTCAGCTTCTTTGTGGGCTTCAGGAAGTTGGGTGAAAAGGGAGATACTGTGGCGGGTGATTTTGGCTGAGGGGTTGAATGAAGCAAGCGTTGCGACATTCATAACAGCGATTTCAGCATCATCAAATAGTTTTGAGATGTCACTGCAGGGAGATTCAGGGAAGTCAGGGGGAAGAAGATGGTGGGCAGGCCATGCTGGATCTGAGCCACTGACTGGGCCACCGCGGTGCGTAGTTTTGGGCAATGAGGAGAGGCCACCGCAGCTAAGGCGAGCTGGTGGTCACTTTGGAAGGGGGCTGTATTGGGTAGAGGAGCGAAATGGCGAGGGGTAGGGGTTTCATCGAAGTCGGGAAGGAAAAATTCTGCCCAACCATAATCGCCATGGCAGAGAGGTTGACCTGTATGCTTACTAATGAGGATATTACCTGATTCGTCAGTTTCAGCCAATAGATCCCATGGATTTTGGTTCACTGGAATAGTGGCATTTAAATTTGAGTGGGTAGGATTGGGCGAATGGGCAGCTGCTTGGGTGTGAATGTTGGTCCAAGCATTGCTCTGATTGGCTGGCTTAGATTTAGGTGGGAGAGTGAGGATAGAGGTTTTGGGTAGGGCTGATTTTCCATGTGGGCCCACTGAACGAGATTGGAGGGTGGGAGGGGGCAGCAAAGTGCCCCATACTGAACCTCCAGAGGGGGGCTCAGAAGTTGCATCAGCGGATTTAGCCTTAGGGCACGCTCTTTTTTCATGGTCAATGCCAAAGCAGAGGAGACAAATCTGCCTACCATTATCGACCCGAGCCCAAAAGAAATGATCTGGCGCTGCAGCCACACTAGCGCGGGGTGGGATTTGTTGGGCTATGGTAGGGTGGTGTGGTATGATGGTGGCTGTTGCACGAGGAGCAGCAAGGCGTTCTGCACCAGATGGAATGGCAAAGATGAGGTTGGTCTGAGTGCCATAAGCCATGAGCCCCGCGACCAACTGGTCATACAAAACCTGGGGTGGAAGGTGGGATGGGAGATTTGCAAAGGATACCACTAGCATGGTGTCTGAAGGGAGGCGAGTACGGGTTGTGGGAATGGGGGTTTTTTTTATAAAATTAGAGGAGTTTGTGCTACCACTTCAGCATCCTCCTCAGATTGGAACCCAACGTCAAAGTAGCCCTTAAAAGGGCGGAAGTCTATAAAGCCAGCTGGCGCAAAGGCTGTAGTGCTAGGTCAATAATTGCCTTATCAGCATATGGGAACAAACGCCCATAGTCCACTCTGAGGCAATAGCGGATAGCAGAGCGAGGGAGGGCGAGAGGATGGGGGCGAGAAGGGTGGACGCGCGCCAGGTGGAGCGCTAAGTCCCGTGGGGGGACAAAACGGTTGGAAGCAGTGGGCGGGCTGTTTGAACCCGTCTGAACGCGCTTGCCTGCAGGGCGGAAAACGCTAGGTGGGGGTGCACTGCTACCCCACACTGGGGTGGCAGGCGGCAGAGCCAAGGACATCAAAGAATAGGTTTTTGGGCAGATGGCTGTAGATAAATAAACTTAAATTTAAAATCGCTCAAAAGTGACTTTGAGCGGTTAAAGAGAGTTTGGATCCTGATCTTTTTGATCTAACTACTCTGTATTTTCCTAGGCACAGTAACTGTGGGGATCAACTTTCCAAAGAAAACCTGTGATTGTGTCCCAGAAGACTCCATGAACTTCAGAAATCCCAGTCAGCTGAAACATTTGCTTGACCAGTTAAGAACACCTGAAGAATTCAAAAAAGATGTTATTGAGCAAAAATACCAGCATCTAAAAGAAAAAATTAATCAAGGCTATATTTTATAAAAGATCATTCACTGCATTTCAAGATTTTGTGGGATGCTGAGAGAGAAAAAGCTTTTGAATTTATCACTCAGCGGAATAACTATTGGACGTTATTACCTGTCTACTGTGATGAAAATTTCTGTATAAGCTTCTTTAAGCTGTTAATAAAAGCAAAAAGAATTTTGGGCAAGCATTAATTTATCCACCGGTCAAAGAGAGAATATCAGACCAATCAGAGTGCTCAATTTTTAATAAAAACCAATAATCTTAATACTAAACACAAACATTTATTTAGTTATTGAAAATGAATTACACCTTTAAATGTTGAATAAAACTCTTCTGTTTTGGAGCAGAAAGTGGAAATGAAGCTCATTGCCTGTTTGGACCCAAAAATGACAAAAAGTAAATCAGACTTGGCTAATGAGCATTGTCATGTTTTTTTGAGACATTTGATTTTTGAAAAGTCAAAAGCTAATTCTCAAACTCAATTATGGGATTAAGCTTTAAGAACTCCATGGGAGGTCTGATTGCCCCAGCGCATTAAGATTTTGAGAACTGAACAAAATATCCAGGTCTTACCTTAGCTCAAGAAGCGACAAGCCCAATGATTCCTCACTGTCAAAACTGTCACCCAATGATTTTGACAGCTCTCCTCAAAAATTGGACCAGACACTGCTGAAAAGAAGCTTTTAAATTACTGTTTCCGCTCACATCTTGGGATAGCGCCCGTCCTGAAAAATTAGGGCTCTCTCTGAAGTTATCAATCCAAATTAACCATAAATGATGCCTTCCTGACAAACCCAAGCTAAAATTAATCTGAGTGCCCTGCAATCTAAGGCGGAGGGATAATCAATTCAAAAAGTTGTGAAATTACACTGGATAAGCTTAAGCCTGCGGATGAACTGATCAAGGGATCTCCTCAGCTCAAAGAGGTTCTTAATCCAACTAAAATTATCCAGGTTATCTGCGATTGGTATCTGGAGATGCAAATGGCGACCAAAGCTAACTGGAAGGTCCTGAGGTTTGGCAGAACCTCCTTGGTCAAATCCATGGGCACTCATAACATCCTCAAGAAAACCAAGAAGGAGCTATTTTGGTTCAAGCGCAAGTTGGCCAAAATGAAGGTGGCCATGCAGAGCTGTTGCAATGAGCTGCTGGAGGTCAAGGCGAAATTTGGGAACCCATAATTGGAATCCCGTGAATCATTCTTGTTGCCCATAAAACCCTCTCAAATTTATCCACCACATCTGAGGTTAAGATTTCCCTCTTGACTCCAAATCATCTTTCCAGATGTTGCTAACTCAGTATGTTGCAACCAGGCAGCTTGTTATGCCCAATTCTAAACGTAAGGGCGCCAAACTCTGGACAAACTTTCAGCATGTGCGCCTCAAGAATGCCATTGTCATCCACTCCTGTCTAGCCCCCACACAAAAATAGCGCCATCCTGAAACTGCTTCTTTGATAATCTACACTCATGACTTCATCCTACCTTTCCATTTCATCCTAAAGCACACACTTAGAGTTTCACGTTAATATGGAATCTCCTGCCAAAGCCCTCATTTTCCGCCGTGAGCCAGAATAAGCACTAAGGAGTCTGAAATCTTTAAATCACGAATTTCATTCATTGAACCTGCTGCTAGACTATATCAATAAAAATCACATGGCCCCAGCTCTTCTAAATATAAAGACTCAGCGTGGCCTCCAGACATTAACTGAGTTGGCCCAAACCTTGGCCAACCATCATCAGATGAACATCTTTTAGACCCAAGCAAAGATACATCAATCAAAGAAACCTGGTAAAGTAACCAACTAATTTCAACAAGAGTAACCATGAATACATTGAAAAATTAATTGGATCAATTATCTTCGCCTGGATCAAGGCTTACTCCCCCTAGACAAGGATTGATGGGGGTTCTCTTGTGATTCTTTCTATGCAAGGTGTAAGCTTTTTTAGTACTAGAGTGTAAGCTTTGTCTCAGGATAAAGTTGACATATACTACCCTTTCTTTTACTTTGATAAATGAATTAAAGCCAAATTTTGAGTTTTTAAATTTTACAAAAAAAACAGCCACTTAAATAAAGCACAACAAAGATGTTTATACATATTGACGCCTGCTTCCCCAGTATGGGGGGTTGTGGATCGCTTTCTGGCATTCTTTGGCCGCAACCAAAGCACTCCCAGGTTGGTTCTGCTAGCCCTTCAAATGCCACCAGGCGTTATGTCCCACATTTGGACTTAGCTCACCTCTCATGAGCTCACAGGCGGTGCTCCAGAGCCCTTTGTTGCTCCCTCATAACAACCTGAGTTTTGTCCTCCAGGTCAAGTACAAAAATCTTTTCCCATACACAAGTGCGGTCATCATTAAGATAGCCACAGCGGTTTTTAAACCCGCTGGTTTATCAATTTTGTCCTTTCAAGGGCTATTTTGACCTGGGATTTGGGTCTGAATCCCAGGAATTGGCAGAAGCAAAGCTTCCAATCATTTAAAAGATATGATCCCGTCATTTGCATGCAGCTATTGGCTGACGCTACTCTTGTGGGTCAGTTTTCCATGTTGCCCTCCCATCTTTCCCTGGAACGTCTTCGCCACAAAATTACAGAGGGATTGTCTGTTTAAAGTGCAGACCCCATACTTCAATTTGTAGTCCCCAACGGGGCAGATCGTTTATCAGGGCCTCGCGCCTTTGCAATGATTGCCAATTCCATCACAACACCCACCTTGTAATTCCCTCCCCTACACCGCAATAAAGTCTACCCTGATCATCCCTTTTGGGCGCGCATCAAAAATGGTCACGCCATCTTCTCTTTGTGCTTCAAACTTGATCATTTAAAGTGCAAGTGACCAGTTTCAATTTCAGCCACTTCTGTCAATCCCACCTGGCGTCAGCTCAGCTACCACCACACTAAAAAAATTTAGTTGAGATCAGTCCTCTCCTCAATCTCAGCAAATTCTGGCGCCACTTCTAAGGTGGCAGCCAACCAATAAAAATACATTTACCTAACCATGATCAGATAATTAAACTGGTATCAGCTGATCTGCCATGGTCAACAGTGCACAGCCAATCAGTTTCCACACCCCTCTAATTCTGGTATCTGGGCCAGCACTGGCCAATTTAAATCCATTTGAAGCATTTAAATGGATTGATGACACAGATCAGGCTTATAATGTTAAGCTCAATTTCGCCTTGGATAAATTTTTTGTTAAACCTCCTGATTTGCATACATGCCATTTTCGTTTTAAAAATGGTTACCTATATATATAAACATAAATAAATGGCATTAAAAACAGCAACTGCCCCTGACAACACTCTCCTCCATCAACATCTATATGGGGTTATAAAGCTCCTTGTTGAGTGTATTCCTATCACCAATTTCCTTCATAAATGTTGGCTTTCAGGCTTTTAGTTATGCTCACAAGTGTGATTTTTACCTAAATTCCAACAATTAATTTGAGGATAAGTTGGTTCTCAACTTTGGGATAAAAATTATGGGGTTAATGACCACTTTATTATTAAAATTATAAAAACCTCATTAAAAAATAAAAGATTGTTCTTATAGGTTTTTATTAGTAATGATCAGAGGGTCAAGAATCAAACCCTCTCAATATTAGGATGCTTTGATATTTAAATCATCTTGAGGCTTGAAGTGAGTCAGATATGAAAATTATTATAAACTATGCGCAACCAAATTAGGTAGTATGTCCAGTTGACCTATTGGTTTCTTGAGACTCACCTCACTTCAATGTGAGGGCAGATGGTGAAGTGAAAGCTGGTAAGATGAACCCATGAGGTAGGGATTTTATATATTTAGACTAAAATAGAAGGTGGGAAAATATTTTCACCTTGCTGGACCCCTTCTGACCCAATAAAAGGGGCCAGTCTCTGCGAGGTAGATTGTACTAAATTAGTTGTGGCCTGGGGAGGAGCCTCCAATGGACTCCCCTGAATTTACCGCATAGTCAGCGCAATTTGACTACCAAAACCGGTGATATTTTCCCGAGAAGTACTAGTAAAAGTGTTACCTCAATTATAGGGGTTCCACCAGGAATCAACTAGGGTCTTTTGGCCCATCTTTTCATCATTTACCTCTTAAACCACTATTTTTTATACATTAGACTTACAATTGTCCAATAATGAGTTTGATGAAGAAGCAAATTTATAAAACCAAAGAGCTCACTTTTGGTGAGAGCCGCGCATGTATTGACATGGCTAAACTTCAATATTCAATCCCAACTATCTCTAAACCCACCAGTACATCAAGTTTTTCACTTGTGTGCCTTCTTTAATCAATTTTAATAAGCATCAATTTGCTCAATACATTGAGTTGATGGATACTACCAGCCTTATTAATGAAGAAAACCCCCACTTATACCTCATCATGCCCCATGCTGATGACGCGCCAACCTTATTTTGTCTGTGATGGTCCGACAATTGAAGTGGGCTCCAGATAAAAACGTTCCTAAATCCTCTTCACCTTCTGAGATGGCTTCATAGTCTATTAGCCAAGGTGTCATATTGAGAATTTTTAATTTTTGTAATGCCTTTGTTTGGCTCAATTGCAAATAAAGATTCGTGGTGACTCTTCCTTTTGATTGGGCACCACTAGTACTAAAAATGTTGATATATAATGCTGTACGGGACTTGACCTTTAAGCTACTCAAATGGTCCCAGAAGTCCCAAATTAAGGTTTTGAGCTTATATCATTAATTCAGTTCTTAAATTTGGATTACTACATAAATTACTCCAAATTGTCTAATAACCATTTTAATATCATTACTAAAAAAATTTACCTAATTCCAAGGATACATTCACACAACATCATCAGAAGTTGTCCAAAGCTCCCAAAATCTTAAATTTATTTGGAGAAGGCTACCATGGGATGGAAAGTTTCAATATGTAACAATAACTAAGCACTAATATACGCGAGAGGCACCCCAGAGGAGCTAATACTGCCTCCTGTTGCAAGCAGGAACACCAATTGAAGGAGGAGGGGTATAGTGAGAAGAGGCTTGCGCCACTATTGAGCATGTATGAAGGAAAGGGTCTGAGGTGATGAATCATACCAGAAACCAGGATGAGACCAATTGTTGTTGATGGGATGGCAAATATCCAAACAACCAGGCTTGAAAGTGGTCTATAAGGTGTATATGGAGTCGTCACACAGCTTTCTGGAGGGTGGGAGTAGAGCCCAAAATGGCTTCAAGGACAATCGTGTGGATAGTCCACATAGCAAATGCCACCACTAAGGCTTGGGGGGAAGGGCGTATAGGGGAATTCAAGGACAAGGCGAAGATGTTCTTAGATAGTTTGAAGGTCTGTGTTTGCTCCTGGCAAAAGAGATGCTGAACCTCACGCCAGATCGCTTGTGAAGGTGGGCACTCTTCCAGGCGGTGGACCAAAGTCCCATATTGATCACACAATACATGAAGAGTGGGAGGCGTTGGATCGCTCTGCAGTATGGTATATCACTTCAGAAAGCTCCACACATGGGAACAAACCTGTGGCTGTAAAAGAGGGTGGTGGGTGTACTTACAAATGTCTTTCTGGGTTTCTAGGAATATGGGATGTCCAACGTGTCCAGATTTTCCACTCTGGCCATGGTAAGGGACCTACTGGGTACCAAATTTTTCAGAACGGCTTTCCCATGTACTTCCTGTTTGAATTGAGGAGTATGACGACCCCTCTGCGAGAGATATGCTTGCTGATGATGATCCTCCATTCTGTATCCTCATATTAAGGAGGATCTTTTTAAAATGGGTGAGGGTCCCATGTGGGTCTGCAGCAGATGGGTGGGATGCCATATATGTAAGAAGAGAGTTGGGTTGGGTGGGGTTCGGAGGCCAAGGGCGTGGGCAAAGTTGGACCATGCTGCACGTGACCAGTGTTGGGTTGGGAGTGAGGGGTTGGATAGTGAAGCAAAAATATGTACTCAGAATCCTGAATGCCTAGTCCACGTAGTTAAGCAGGCCCATTCCCTTGCTTTGGAGTGGACCAAAGAGGACTTCTAGTCGCACAGTGGTAGGCCTATCCAAAACCACACCTTGTAAGAGGGCATATAAAGAAGCAAAGAAAGATGGAATAAAGTGATGGCGTGGGCCATAAACCTTACTTTTGACAGAAGCATAGTGTTGGCAAGCACTTCTCTACCTGTTAAGCTGGTCTGTTTATCCCTTAATGATGCAATATGCTTTGCTATGTTAGCTAGTATTTGGTGTTCCATTATCAAATTGGCTTATCCACCCGCCTCAATCCATACTCCCAGGTGGCGCACTGGGCCCTCAGTGGGGCTGTACGCAAAAGGTAGCACGATATGAGTGATTTGGGGTGATCGCCTGGGTAATCTGATATGAGACTGATTACTGGGTCCCTCTGATTGAGGGGTTCCAGAAACCAGTGTGCTCAGTATCTACCAAGGAGGATGATTTCGGTTTTGGATGCGTTGAAGGTATCATTAATAACCCTAGAGTAACCCTGGATAGAGAACTCCAATTTGCGCGCATCATGGTTGCTGGACACCCTGACCATACAGTCATCAGCAAATGCAAGCATCTTAACTGGTGCTTGACCTTGCACATGTACACCATTAAGACGTGCAAATAAACTATGGAGAAGTGGTTTGAGGCTGAAATTGTATAGAAGTGGGATCAGAAGGTCCCCTTGATGAAGGCACCTCTGAATGTGAACCACATCAGTGAGAAAACCTGGTCCTTATACTGCCATTGTAGATGATTCAGTGAGATCATTGGTCAACTGGTGAACCATGGAGGGAGGTGGATCTAGTGAAGGCAGGCCTTAGGGTAGTCCCAGTTAACCCTGTCATACGCTTTTGTTGGTCTTAAAACACAAGCGCCCCAGTAGCTGTGGATTGGCATACATTGGCCATGGTGTGTATATTGTCCCAAATTGACTTTTTGGGAATAGAGCCAAATTACTCTGTGATATTACCTCAGAGGCAATGACCTCTAAGCGGTTAGCCATTATTTTAGTTTATAATTTAGTATCGGTGTTAGTGAGGGAAATAGGGCGCCAATTTGCCAAGTCTAGATAATTCACCTTTTTAAACAACGTTACCATATAGTCCTCTTGTCCCCCTGAGAGGAGAAGTATTTCTAAGGGATATTTGTTCATTGAGGCTATCATTAGGGGAGATAAATAATTAAAACATATTTTTGTAAAACTCATAGGGAATCCCATCTGGATTTGGGCTCTTCCAGTGTGGTGCACCATAAACAGCATACCAGAGTTTGTATTGAGTTACTAAATTCATAAGCTCCAGATATCAGGAAATGGTGAAAATGTGTGCACTGGCAAGAAATTTATCTATTTAGTTTTTATTGACTGTGTTGTCCCTGTATAACTCGGAATATTATTTTCAAACTTTGGTAAATACTTTAGCCAGTGTTTCTACAATGGATTTGTCCAAACGCTTTACCTGTGTGCAGGCCAAGTTTTGGCACAGGGTGGAGAAACTATTGAAAAAATATGCAGAGCATTTTTCCCATATTGAATTCTTTGTTTTGTACTGGACAAAAACATGATGTTTGTGTTGTCTGATCAGCACGTTAAGATGAGCTGATACTTTGTCCCATTTATAATCCCAAGCAGGGCTGTACCCTGCCCATGGACATTATTCTCCAGGTAATCCACCTCCACCAGGGCACATTTAATGACTGCTAAGGCAGCCTGAGAGCGCCACAATGAAATTGTTGCATTCTTGGGAAATTGTGGCTGCTTTAAATGCTTACCAGGTTAACAGGGGATCTACACGGAAAGGAGGTACAAACTCCTGTGTCGATGTGGCAGTGTCCATCCAACTTGAGAATATGAGTAACGTGAGATTAACTGGTCGAAGTTTACTCCCAGAGGTGTCTGTGGCACCAGATTTGACAAGATAAATGACACTGAGACCATCCTGTGATACAAGAATTCTATTTTTGTCATTTCAAAGTGTGAGATCTGGGAGAAAAATCTATTGGGGTAAGATTGAAATCTATGCATGACATAGACACCAGATGGCCGTTGTGTACATGGAAATGTGACATGCTGGGTAGTAATGATGCTTGCTTGAAGATGGTAATGAAGAGGCACAAGGTGGCTTTCATAACCTGAAATTTGATATCTCCCTGTGGTGGAGTAGGCGTGAGTGGCCAGCGGTTGGTGGTTGGTTTGTTCTAACAGTTTAGGTAGCCAACCACAAAGGATTTGGATGGGAGGGGGAGGGAGGCCATGGCTGAGATGAATTACAGTCAAACTCATACACAGGTCATGGCATAGATGGTAATTTTGTGTGCACTTTGGAGTCCCATGAAAAGGTCATGATGAGAACACATCATCAAAATGTGTTGTTTTTTTCTAAAAATTTAGAATTGCAATTTGCCTGTATCAGCACCCCACAGTGCAGCGACCAAAAGGATTGGGAGGAGAAGAGCATGGTTGCCCATGTGTCCTTGGCACTTTTCAGACAGTGGGTTTCAGGAATATCCAGGATGTCCACAGGTAAATTGTTTTTTAGGAAACTCAGTTTTTTAGACTGCGACGAAGAGGCCTTTAGTCCATGATGTTCAGCGTCCCTATTGTAGAGGATATCCTCATCACTCCTTAAGAGAGAGGTAGGGCCCCTCAGGCCCTGCCACTTCTTGCTGCCATGCAATCTCAGCCTTCCGTTTTGTAGGCGAGTGTTTGAGGATGGCATATTGTTAGGTGTATAGGTACTATCTTTGAGGTTGGCTTTAGCCTTGGATTTGTTTCTTGGTTTGACTTTTTTCATTTGCAATTTTTTAGTTACTGGGGATTTGCGGTGTGTTAGATTTTGAGGATTGCTCACTTGATAAATTTGATCTTGCATTTTTAATTGGGTTGAGTTTGGCCAAAAGATCCTCAATTTAGCCTGTGTCTTATGGTATTTTGAATGTTTGGAAGCTCACTAGGCGTATTCAAATAATCTCGACTCTTCTGGTCAATTTTGGTATCAATTTTCCCACTATATTTACAAACTTCTACTGAGGCAGGCAAAGATATAAGCTTTGGATTCTAAAAACCAGCTTGTCAACACTTTTTCAAAAAAGGACTAATGATGAAAAAACCAGAGAAAGAGATTCATTGAAATATATCTTTACTTAATATATAATTCTTGATGATCATTCCTTAGGCCAGGCGCCAGTATTTATACCTCTAGGGCATCTCCTGGCCACATATCAAGAACGCGATTTCAACAGATAATTATTTTCCAACTCAGTTTGGCCCTTGAACTGATACAATTATGACCTATTGATAAGACTATTGGTGGAAAAATACTGTCATATTTGGGAAAATTTCAGAGAAAAAAATTGCAATACAAATGTGCAAAATTGTCTTAAGATCATCTCAACTTGACTTTCATCATTCTGCTGACAAAATACAAATTCTGGGAAATTTTGGCGTTGATTTAAGTAAATGAAGCACCCCTAATTGGGAAGTCAGCAGGCCTCTTTCAATAGCACTAGGTATTATCATTCAGGTGGTCCATGTGCAAGTGCTATTGTGCCTATTATGAGGATTGACATACAAATTTCACCATAGGGTGGGAAATTGATTACAATTTAATGATTTCTATTTGTCCGTGGGATTTTTAGATATTATCTTTGCATAATTCCCCAGATGATTTCTTAAGCTGAATAGTTGATATTGTTCCCAATTAGTTGGGACCAAATGCCGAGTTTTGTCACATTTATGTCAGCCTGAATTTGCAAGTATATTTGGCCTAAGTTTTTTAGAAAATAATTGAATTTAATTGACATTCAGATAATCATCCTGAGCCATATAATAGCAATTGGCTTTTAGTTAAGAATTAGAGTATTAGCTTGAGTTTTGGGAGGATAATCTGCCTGATCTGTTGGTTGTCAAAGGGTTTATTTTTGGGCCAACCATCAGAATATGACATGGTGCACCATCAAGTATATCCAACAATTCTTCCCCAAAAAACTCACCTAATTATGGGTTGGAAAATCTGCTTGCATTTGTTGTGCATGAATCCTGTGAATGTATAACAATCACATTTTGTGGGTATAGGGGATAGATCCCCCCATCTGATTGGATGGGTGTTTGGAATTTCACTGAAGCAGAAAACTCATCCTGGTTGTCTTAAATCTGGGCAGGGGATGGCGGAGGCCACCGTGGCCACTACCTTAGCCTGTACATGGCATTGCTGTTTTGATTTTTTTCATTCTTGTGGGGGCACAGGTTTTACCTGGATATAGCACCCCTGGTTGACCCATGGGAAGGCGATATTAGAATTTAATGTGAGCTCACTTTTCCCTCTCACATTGCTTCCAATAAAGGTTCATTCAGGATAATTCCCTCTCAGATGGGAGAAGTGTGTAACTTGTGACCAAACTCCCAACAATGAGTGCATATGGGTGGTACGCTGTCAACTGTTATGTGGAACGGTTATGTTTGTTGCTCATTGATGGTGAGTGTAGTGTTATGTGGGATCTGAGTTAGGTCTTCAGCTACCTCTGAGAACTGGGTGATAACCACAATAACCTTACCTGTTCTGAGTTCAGGCATCAGTAAAAATCTTTGCATTTTGAAGGAGCTGATTTCCCCATAGCTTTAAAGTCCTGCTATGAGATGACTTTAAGATTTCACGCTTAATGGTCATGGGTAGAAAATCAAATGTTACAAAAACTTGATTTGATTTTTCCAGTGCATGAGCTTGGTTTCAACCACCCGTAGATCATCTAGGAGATCAACCACCACGCGCACCTGTGCAGCTGAATCTGCTGCTTGCACTCTTTCAAACCCAAGTTCCAACCAAACGCAGGTCATTGATTGCGGTGTTAAATACACAACTTCTGGGAAGTGGGTGTGTACAACTTCGCAAAACTTCTCCCAAAGAGTTGTTGAATTAATGTCCAGAGAAACTTGGACCCCAAATTTCACTGATGACAGTGGTTGTGAGTGTGGAGTTTTGACGTACTGGTTGCATTTAGTTTGCCATTCCAAGATTTCTGGCGAAATATTCACTACAGTTTTTTTTGTTTTTATCAAGGCCACTAGTGTCCATGGGGCAACTCAAACTTTAGGCGGTGCAAACACAGAACCTGTGCCTTTTACCACATTTGCCAAACCCTTAATTGGTATTGGACACATACTAATCTCCCCTTGCTGATTATCAAACTTTATCTGTCTTGAATCAAATCAGTTGCAGTTTGTGATTGCAACGTAAAAAAGTTTAATATCTCAATATCTTTATCAGCTGCTAATTCTGGAAACTAGTATGCTGGAACTCTAAATATGTACTATTGAAAGAGCTCCTACTTAAGGTCACTACTAGTTTAACTTATGCTATGAAACTACCACTAGGAGATCAAGAAGCTCAGATGACCTTCTAAGTGGAGTGTAATGAAGGACAAAGCACGTGAGAATAAAGAATGAACAATTAACTATTCTTCTTCATATCTAAATAATCATGCTTCCCGATTACTTTTCAACAGTACTATGAATAGTGCTGTCTGATTTTTAATAAGGTACTTTTTAAAAATAAGTTTATATTATTTATTTACCATCTAGTTTGAGTTTATTCTAATAAAAAGTCTCGTTTATTGATGCGTTTATCAGAGTCCCAGTCCTCTCAGATGACTATAGCCTCCTGCAGTCAGCCACTATGTCATGCTCCCAAGCGTTAGCACCTTTGAGCGCAACTGGAAGAAATTTGACACCAGCCTTAAGTTTTTTTAAGAGAAACAAGTGCACCAATAGCAGGGGATTTTCAGACATTAGCTACTGTGTGGATGTTATCCCATATGGATCTTTTTGGGATGAAGCCATACTATGCAGGGGGATCACATCAGAGGAAACCTCACCACGGCACTTAATCATAATTTTGGTAAAAAGTTTGGTATCAATGTTGGTTATTGAGATAGGGAGCTAGTTAAATACTACAACCCATCACCCTATACAAACAAAGTTGCCATATATTCCTCTTGCCCTCCAAGGAGTAATGTCTCTAAAATATATTTATTCATAGTTTTATAAAAGAATGTTGGATATGTTAGAGAAATATCATTTATAAAATTCATAAAGAATCCCATCAGGGTCTGGGAATTTTATGTATGGGGCACTGCAAACAACATTTCAAAGTTTGTCCCTTGATATTTAATTTAATAGGTAAGGGTATTGGTAGAGTGCAGATATGTGCACCTTTGAGGAATATTTCAATTCTGGCAGGCTTTACAGGGTCAGAATAGTAAAATTGGATTAAACCTGTTTATTTCTGCTGACATCTCCTCTAGTGTCTTTACAATGGAAGTGTCTTGCCTACAACCTGTGTATAGGCCATGGTTGTTCTAGGGGAGTAAAAGCGGTGTAAGACTTAGGTAGAACATGTCTCCCTCGCCATTATACCTTTCACATTATACTAAACACTAATGCAATGTTAGTTTACTCTTACTGTCAGAAAATCGCTTTTCCAAACAGTGGGCTCCTCTATTGTGCCAGGCCAATCAGTATGGACACTTATTGACCCTTTGTCGTTTCACTTTCATTGGCATACCAACCCCCTATAAGTCTGCGTACAACTCACCAACACAGAAGACCAACAACTTCGCCTTAGCTCCAGGGTTTGTGGTGTGCCCTGGTGAGTCCTGCCTCCATCCTGGGTGGCCAAGGCTCTTACGCTTCCCCACCATCCTGACCATTTGCCATCTCATCTGGGCATGCCCTGGCAAGTCCACCCCCATCCTGGGCGGATATGGCACTCCCGCGCTGCACCTTTCAGGACTGACAGCCAGTGAGCACATCATCATTGGTGGCTAGTTGGCCAGGTTTCTGACAGTTCCTCATAGGGAGGAGGTATGGGAGCTAGCAGAATCGGCCACTCCAGGCATGTCACCCCGCGCCTACTTTGGGGATCTCCATTGCATCATTTTCCTAATCTAGCAAACAAATACTAACAACTAAAATAAGGTGAGCGAAAGAGAGATCTTTATTTGGAAGGAAGGAAGACTATTTATACTCTAGGCTACTGCGCCTGTGAAACCCCTCAACCATCCAGGCCAGAACTCTAATAGTTTGTCATTCATCATGGTAGCAATTCCCTCTCAATCCGCTCATCTATTCACCAAGTTTTAGATTAGGTCATTCCATCCTCGGCACAAGTTGCCAGTTAATCATATATAATTTTATAATTAACTTTATAACTTTTGAGCATCCTCAGCATGAGTTGCTGGTGCTCCAAATTGGTCAGTGGAACTATAATTGAATAATTGGTAATGGATTTATCAGCTTTTCGCCGGAAATTCCAACTACAACCCACTAATGGCATTTGGCGGAAATTGCAGATTCCGCCAAACCTAAATTGATTAGTAATTTATAACATTAAATAATATCAAACTAGGAGATTAGCTGGCAATCACACCTAACTAACTGACACCCCTAATTCTGATATTATTGGGATAATCCATCTGGTTTTTTTCATGACATATCCCCCCACTTACCAGATGGTATTTCTCCAGTGCAACTCACCCCAATGGTGGGCCAAAAACACCCCAGCGCACCATCAAAGGAGCGCTGGGTCAAACCAGTGGCTCTCGCCACCTTTTAACCTCTGTCCTCCAACTACTTCAGCAAGCCCACTAGCGAGGATCCTATAGTGATCAAAAATGTTAGAAAATTGTTTTTCTGAACAGTGAGCTCTGCTAGTGTGCCAGGCCAACCAGTATGGAGACTAGTTGACCCCTTTTCATTTCACCTTCATTGGCATACCACCCCCTATAAGTCTGCGCCCAACCCACCAACACAGAAGACCAACAGCACCTTAGCCCAAGGGTCTGTGGTATGCCCCAGAGAGTCCTTCCCCCATCCTGGGTGGCCAAGGCACTCCTGCGCTGCCCCACCATCCTGAAACTTCACCAACCCATCTGGGCATTCCCCAGTGAGTTCATCCTCCATCCTAGATGGCTATGGCACTTCCACGCTGCACCCTATAGGGCTGAAGGCCAGTCAGCACATCTTCATTGGCGGCTGGTTGGCCAGGTTCCTGCCGGTTCCTCATAGGGAGTAGGTATGGGAGCTGGAAGCGTCAGCCACTCCAGGTGTGTCACCCCACGCCTATTTTGAGGATCTCCAGCCACATTTTCCTTTAATATAGCTGATAAACTACTAACAATTAAAATTAAATGGGCGAGAGAGATATCTTTATTTGGAGGGAAGAACAACTTATACCTAGGCTACTGCACCTATGATAACCCTTGGCCATCCAGGTCAGAACTCTAATAAATTGTCATTCATCATAGTAGAGATTCCCTCCCAATCCACTCGTCTATTCACCAAATTTTAGATTAGGTCAATCCTTTCTTGGCTCAAGTCGCCATTCAATTATATAAAAATTAGTAAATTATTATAACTTTTGAGCATCCTTGGCATGAGTTGCTGGTGCTCCAAATTAGTCAGTGGAACCATAATCAAACAATTGGTAATGGATTCATTGACTTTCTGCTGAAACTCTCATAATGACCCACTTATGGCATTCAGCGGTGAATGCAGATTCTGCCAAACCTAAATTAATTAACAATTTAAGCATTAAATAATACTGAACTAGCCAATTAGCCTGCAATCACGCTTGACTAACCAACACCCCTAGTTCTAATATTACTGGGAGGAATTCATCTAGTCAATTTCATGACACTTACCAAGGCGTTCAATTGGGTGGATACCTCAGCCACTTGTGGCCTAATGCAAGGCTATAACCTACAGCTGGAGAAATTGTTTCCAGGTGATCCAATTCAGGCAAAGTGCTTTTAATGATATCTGAGCTGCACAGGATTGCTGCAAAAATGTTTGTCTTGCTTGGTTCACAGTGCAAAAGTTAAAATCTGACCGCGTGGTCAGAGCGTCTGCACAAAAAAGGAGAAATAAAATCCTATGCCAAAGATACTAATTTGATCAAGTTTTTAAGTAAATCTAGAGTGTACACACGAAGCTTACCTGTCATGGAAACGGAAGGAGAAGTTTAGAATGCCTGCCAGTTGGGATGTGTAAGCACCCAAAAGCAAGCCAGAATGCCAGAGGCATTGCCACCTGAATGATGTTGTATGGAGCTGGGCACTAGGAAATGATAAATCGTTGGTGCAAGACAATAGTGAAGAGCAACCCAAGGATGAACTAAATCAAGGCCGCCCCAGACCCTGGAGGTCTCACTGCGGGGGGTGGTACCACATTAAGGGTTTCAATAAAGTCACTGGTAGTCAGGTTAAATCAACTGGGGAGACAAGGGGGCGGATCCTTTCCTGAAGATGGTGGATGTATGGCCACAAGATCACAGTATATTGTCGGCGAAAGTTCATAATGACTTGGGTTAAATTGCCAGAAGCATCTAGCTCGCTGGATCCAGTTTATGAAGGTGGGGGACATAGTGACCATTAGTACTGGTAGAGCCCATCCGTTATATGGGCTGACAGGCCACCAGAGAAAATCAATTGGGAATGTGGCCAGAAGGATAACAATAAAACCAGAATTGATAGTTTTTAAGGCAAAATTTTATTGTAAAGGAAAGTAAGAAAATTGACCAACAATTTTCTCAGTGCTACGCAATTGATTAAATAGTGGTTGTTTGATGCAGGGACAAGCTGGGATTGAGACCTCAATTTTGACCTAACCGGTGAATTATTTGGGAATGGGGGCAGATAAGTTCACTAGGAAATGACATAAAAGGATTTGGTGGCAGACTGAGTCACGGTCAGTTCAACCTCAAACGCCCAAACCAAGGCTCAACTACATTTATGATGGTTGGCGTGATGGCATTTAGCCTGACGAGCAGCAGGAATCCCCCTAGGCCACCCCACAAGGGGTGGTCCCAATTGGTTGGGAACGGGTTTGGGATGCACAACCTGCGCATATACCAGTCACTGGGACATTCGTTTGGTCAAAAGCGTTGCATCAGCCACAATGCCCAATTTTCTAGCAGTGAGCTTTGAACCCTCATCAATGATGTCCAATGCTACTACCTGCACATTGGGGATCATCCCCCAACAATTTTAGGAGTGGGTTAATTTTTGCGATCATGGTGTTAACTGAACCAAAACCTTAGGCAATTCTAGCCAATAAATCAGTCTTTGTCCCTTTCTTGACTATATGGGATCTGATCGTATGCATGTTCCCACTCAATTTTGGACTGAATGACTTTATTTCAGAGATCTTGACGCAAGTTTCCCTGATCAAATGTACTAGTTCTGCCAAGGTGAAGGTGGGCACTGGGGGAGGAATTTGAAGATGAAGGGCTGTTACCCAATGTTTGTCTACCACGTGGGTGAGGTTACCCTGGGTGATAAGGGGTACTGCCACCCTCTTTGGTACCTTCTTACTTAGAAACGGGAAAAGGGCCTGATCTACACACAGGGGACATATCCTGGGACTTACATTACACATTTGGGCGCCTGTGCAGATGGGAATAACAGAGAAAATGACACTAAAACTAGACGATGGGTAGATAATTCACTTTTAGTAGTTGAAATTTAGGAAATTTGGTGGCAAAAAACTATCTATGCAAGTATGAGATCTATGCATGACATAGATAGCAACTGACCATTTTTTATATGAGGGCGAGTCATGTTAGGAGGGAGGGGAACGTTTTTTAGTAGGGTATTATAGAGGCCCAGAGTTTCTTCAGGACGTGAAGTTCAATGTATCCTTGTGGGAGCCTCTACCATTAAAGGCCATCAATTGGTATTTGTTCACCCAACAATTCATTTCTCCAACAAAGGTGTCAGAGGAAAAGAGGAGAGTGAGATGAGAGAAAAAAAGCCCCTACAACTCTGTGCACAGGTCAGGACATAAACGCTGGTAAGTTTGTGTACCTAGTCATAACAGGAGAAGGTAATTCCAAGTATGCGGCCATTCAAAAAAAGTATCTTTACTGATAAATTTAAAATATTGATTTGCAAGTACTAGCATCTTACAGTGCATTAACTAGAAGAAAAGAGTAGGGAGGAGCATGTGTTCCCATGTCTCCTCCTCCCCTTGTTGTCAGTGGGTTTTCTGGATTGCCAGGATTTCAACTTGGGGATCTTGTGAGAAACTCAGTTTCTTGGCTCAGAATGGACAGGCCTTGAGTACTTCAATGTTCAATGTCCCATATTTATACTGAGACACGTGGTGCGCCTCAGGACTGATTGAAAGGGCCCTCATTCCTACCCTCGCTCTCCATGGGCACTGTGGCATCCTTACTTCAAGTATATACTGGTGGGCAAGGACAGGACTGTAGTCAGCACCCTTCTGAGGCTGAATACATGTTTCCTTTCTTACCTTTGGTAACTTAAGTTCTGTCAATGTGGGTGCACTGCAAGTGCACCACCAGCAGATTCATTTAATTTGGCTGGGTTCAATTTGGGGTCTCAGTCACACTCAGAGCGCAGCTTGAGTGTGGGTGTGCAAAGCCCTGGCCATGTGATTTGGTTCTCAAATTGGATTTCTCTGAGGTATGATGAATAATGCAACCCAAATGGTTGTCAGTGGCTCTGATTGGGTCATTGCCTTGAGATTCACCATGTCTTTCTGGATCTAATTGGGCGAGATGGAGGTTTCTTACAAGGCCTTTACCTTGACTGCAGCCTTCCAGGCCTACTTGGTCATCTTATGTTCTTTCAGGGAAATTGGATAAACACATATGTTTTCACCAATATGGCCCCAGATAAAAGACATAGCAGTGTCAAAAACTTTCCCAAAATCGGATTCTTCTTTCACATTGTTTCAGTGAAATGGAAGGTTCAGTAACATCCTCTTTTACTGAGAAGGTATTAATTTTGTTTCCAAAAGCCAAGCAGCGGTTGCATATGGGCGGTACACTATCCACTGTTGCCTAAAAAAACTTTAGATAACTTAACATTAAAGTGAGGGCAGTAAAATGTGTATTTTTGTGAGATCCTCTGCCATATCATGGTTTGAGGTAATTACCACAATGGCCTTCCCAGTACTAAGGGTAGGCATAAGGGGTATTTTTGCATCACAAGATATTATTTCACTATAGGATTTTAAAACCCATATAGAGGTGCTACTCAACAATTTTCAAGTCAAAGTCATAAAGAGACAATCAAATGATATAAAAACTTCTGTGGACTCAATCTAACTTCTGCACTTGGTCTTAACCACCCTTTGGCTCTCAGAGAGGTCAGCCACAACACGCACCTGTGCAGCGGCATTAGCTACCTCTTACATTTCAAATCAAAGATCAATCCACCCATGGTGGATAGTAAAAGTCATAACATACATGTCATAAAGAAACCTCCATATCTTGCAATTTTCTGCCTTTTTCCAACATTGGCGGAAATTCTATTTCCAAGAAAGGCCAAGACCCATGTTCAATTGATGATAATGATTGATAGTGGGAATAATATTCTATATCTTATAAGTAAACCTAACAATCCCAATGGAGGAACCATTTGGAATTTTTGGTGTGCATCTGCCTACCATTATCACTTAAGCGTTTATTACTCTTGGGTGGTGCAATTACTGGCCCTGTGCCCTTCACCAAACTTTGCTCAAGCCTTATTATGCTTAGGGTGTTCATTTACCTTCAAAATTACTCAATTATCGTTTTTTCAATCATATTTTAATTGCGTTGAAATAGTGATTGCAACAAGTAAGGAAAGTTTTTGTTTCTTATATATTTCGTTACAATTTTATATAAAGGTATTGTTAAAATTCATTTTTATTTATTAAGCCTTGGATTGGGCTGAGTTTAACACCAACCTCTAGGGTGAGTAGCCTTAATTTGTTTAGTTCTTTTATATGTTTTTTAGGTACATGTGAGGATATGAGATTGACAGCAGTGCAGTATCAATCAACTTTATTGGAAAATTCAAGTGATCAATAGGGCACCATTTTAATGGCTATGGACTAATATGGATGAATTAGATAACTAGATTATGAGAGTTACTAATGAGAATGAGATGCCAAGTGAGCGGCAATATGGTCATATATATACTGAAACATCTAATTAATTAAGGATATATTTACTGAGGAGAAAACTATTCACTTCAAATCACAGGCTAAGATGACAAGGCCAAACTACTCTAATTTACTGAATGATTTAATTATAATTCCAACACTTTCAGCTTCATGAGCAAAGTGATCTAACCTGGCGTAAATTGAGCTATTTCCATACTGATATTATTGATAATATGCTATACTTACTTATCTTGAACACATAGGAATAACCTCATACTGTTGCCATGACTCTGTCCCCAAATCCCTATGATATTTCCAAACCCTTGGTTTCCCTATTTAAAGGTCGTCTATACTTTCTAACAAACTACCTTCCAACTGCCCATTTATATTTTCCAGAAAATTAACCAGATGGATTCTTACAATGATTAATCATTATATAGGTTGAAATAGCCAATCCTGGCAGAATGGCTCATTGACTGAATTTCAAGGTTATGTAGTGATTGATAGGTAGTTGCTCCCCAACAGGCTGAGTTAAATCCAAGTATTATGGCAAGATTGAAAGTTAGGTTCAAGTGGAGCCAATCTGTCATGAAAACGGCAGAAGAAGTTTAGACTGGCCTGCCAGTTGGGATGAGTAAGCACCCAAAAAGCAAGCCAGAATGCTAGAGGCGTTACTGCACATATGACGTTGTATGGAGCCAGACATTGGGAAATGATAAATTGTTGGTGCAGGGCAATAGTGAAAAACAACTCAGGAACGAACCAAATTGAGACTGCCCCAGACACTGGAGGTCTTGCTGCAGGGGGTGGTACCACATTTATGGTTTCTACAAGGTCAATGGTAGATGGAGTTAATTAAACTGGGGAGACAAAGGGCGGATCCTTGCTTGAAGATGGTGGATGTAAGGCTACAAGATCCCAGTATATCGTTGGCGAAAGTTTGTAATGACAGGGTTGAATTTCCAGAAGTATCTAGCTCGCTGAATACAGTTTACAAAGGTGGGGGCCATAGTGACCATTAGTACTGGTAGAGCCCATCTGGTGTAGGAGCCAACAGGCCACCAGAGAAAAGCCATCAGGAATGCAACCAGACGGATATCAATAAAATCAATATTGATAGTTTTCAAGGCAAATTTTATTATAAGGAAAGTGAAGAAAATTGACTAACAAATTTCTCAGTGTGATGCAACTGATTAAATAGTGGTCAATTGATGCGGGGACAAACTGGGATTGAGACCCTCAATTCTGACCTAACCAGTGAATTATTTGGGAGTGGGGGCAGATAAGTTCACTGGGAACCAACATCAAAGAATTTGGCTGCAGGCTGAGTCACTGTCAGTTTGACCTCAAACGCCTGAACCAAGGCTCAGCTGCATTTACGACAGTTAGCATGACAGTGTTTGGCCCAACAAGCAGTGGGAATCCCTCAAGGCCACCCCATGTAGGGGCGGTCCCAATTGGTGGGGAATGGGTTTGAGATGCCCAACCTACCCATGCCCGGTTGCTGGGCCATTCATTCAGTCAAAAGCGTTGCATTGGCCACAACACCCTATTTGCTGGAAGGGAGCTTTGAACCCTCATTGATGGTGTACAATGCTACTACTTGCACATTGGGGATCATCCCCAACGATTTTGGGAGGGGGTTAATTTTTATGACCATGGTGTTGGCTGAATCAAAACTGTCAGTGATTCCAACTGATGAATAAGTCTTAGTCAAACTTTTTGACTATATGGGATCTGATCATTGGGCTTGTTCCCACTTGATTTCAGATTGATCAATTTCATTTTGGTGATCTCAGTGCAAATTTCCCTGATTAGATGTACTAGTTCTGCCAAGGTGAGTGTGGGCACTGTGGGAGGGATCCAAAGTGGGAGGGCTGTTACCCAATGCTCATCTACCACGTGGGTGAGGTCGCTTTGGGTAATGAGGGGTACAGCCACCCTCTCTGATACCTTTTTACTCAGGAATGGGAAAAGAGCCCAATCAACACACAGGGGACGTTCCTTGGGACTTACACAATCACTATCCAAATTGGAAATTGAATCACTGGTGACTAGTAGCTGAGGATGATCCATTTAAATTATTTAAGTAATGTCTTTGGAAACTGATGATTCCAATTTTGAGGCAGCTGATGATGTTTTCAGCACCTCATATATAAATAATTAACTATTGCTTAGAAAGGCAATTTCCCAAACAATTGACTAGTATAAATAAGGATGTGTCATTGGTGAGAAGCTGAGATGTCTTGAGTTTACCCAAGTGACCAAAGTGGTTTCTAGCACATAATAATCAACTCAAAGGTCAAAAAATTTAATTTTTTTTATATTAATCATCTATACAGCTCACTGGCAACTCAAGGCTGAGGATGAGCCAAAACTAATTTGGACATTGGGAAGGATGGGGAAAGAAGGTCAACACCAGGGAAGAGAGAAGCGCAGTGAGAGCAAGAGATAGTGGTTGGCTGGAAGGTCCAGCAATGAGCCAATAGGTTGGCAGTGGGTGCAGTAGCCCTTTTGTAAATATAAATACCTGGCGCTTCCCTCTCAATAAACATCTCACTTTGCCTAATCTCCCATTTAGTATAAGTTTATGTTTATTCTTGTGGGTTGGGGTTTAGGCTCAGGGATCCCAAATGGTGCAGGTGACACACCAAGGGGTCATCTGGTGCTTCTGGCCCTGTCACCTAAGGCAAAATGGAAAGGGCTGACCAGTCCTTATACTGGTTGGCCTGCTGACCAGCAGAACCCACTGTCACCAGAAAAGCGATTTTCTGACAGTAATATTTACCAAATGATTCCATCCTAGCCATTTTGTGTAGTGGGTAGAAAAGGGGGTCACAAGGGGTGGTCACCCCTGAGCAATTTTGATGCAGATTGGTCTGCCCAACCACTCAAACATCCCAAGCAGCAAGGTTTCCCATGAGAGCAGAACCCTGACTGCTGACTGAGGACAAGTGTTCTGATGAGGGCTAGCCTCATGAGAATTGGGATCAGGCAGTTGCTAGGCCACTCAGGCTAAGAAGAAGGATGGGTGTTGGGCGCTGGGCCTTCCAATGATGCAGGACACCTGAGATGAAGTCACTTGGCAAGGTCATTGCTCAGGGGGCTGCTGCTTGCAAACTTGCCACAAGGGATGAGTCAATGGTGGCTGAGCAAGGGCTGATGATCACCATATCATCAGCCTGGCTCATCAGCAGAGCCTTAAACTGTCAGATGCCAAATTTGCAACAGATATCTCCCATTTGACCAATTAAAAAGTGGTTAAAGGCCTTTATATTTACTTATGGGGCTCATGGGTTCTCAATATCCATAAACACTTGCACTAATATATGAGCTTTTTTAATCCTCTGTAAAATTCTAGCACTTATTTCTTTATTTACTTGCCATCTGCAAATGTTTGACCTTTGCCTTCCAGTACCATCCTGCAGTTTGCCACACAGACCCACTTTTTATTCTACCAGAAAATCCTATACCATGCCATAACTCCTGTTTTTTATAACTGGGTTAAGCCAATTATCTTCCTTCTCCTTTGTAGTGTAACATCTACCCATTTCACTTTTTAACAAGTTAACACTTGCTTACCTCCTACCCTTGCTTGCCTCTGCTGGCATTGCTTCACTTTATCATTTCCTATCACCAGTGGCGCCCACCAGCTTATAGCCTGATGTATAAAGCCATATGAATCAATTGCCTTGATCTTATTTTCATTGCTGAAACAATACATAAGCTCACATTCTACTTCATATAATAAATGAATTTGCTAGTTATATAAAAGCTTTAACCTTTTCACATGTTCAAGGATTTTAATGGTTCCCCAGACATCTCTCACCTGTGGACCTCTACTCGTTCCACCCAAACGTAACCATACTATTTGGATAGGTAACTTTTATAAAAGTGGATGAGGCTTCATCTTTAAGCAGCTGTGAAAAGAGGATATAAACATGTAGCCAATTAAATCAAGCTGGCAGCTAAAGATTATGTAAGTAACTAAAACAAATGGATTAAAGGGTGAGAAGAGCTACAAAGTAAAGATAGAGATGCAAAGGCATCAAACTTCATGGTTTTGCACCCGACCAATACAATGTATGGTCAACGCTCGCACCTTTAAAATATAGACGTAGTGTAGTTATACAAAGCTCGACACCACGGTAGCTTTGAAGGACTACAAACCCTAGCAATAAAGTTGTAATTTAGGCTTAATAGCGAAATTCGTATGTGCCAGCTTTTAATTAAACCGAGCAATGAATTTATACAAGCGGCAAAAGTAACGATATTGTTAAGTTGAACATATAAATTCCAATTATAATGTGACCCCCATTGTTACAAGCTCATCCACTTCGGTCTGGATGGCCTTTATGTGAAATAAAACCTGCCGAGCGTGGGCAAGGCATTGAGCCTTCTTAAGATGCACCGCTAAGGCTTTATGAGCCGATAGGGAAGCGTACAGCTGGGCAAGATAAGCACTCGGATCCATCTGTCCCAACTGAGCTTGAACTTCAAGCATGTTGAGCTTTAATTCAAGTTCGGCACGCCTTGCACTCAAATCCCAACCAGAGGGAAGTGGGGGCAGTTCCGAGCTGGTGGCAAGACGTTCCAGCTCTAACTCGAGGGCCGTTTTAGCAACAATCCGATTAACGCTGTAATATTCGGAAAGGGCAGCACGCTTTTCATCCTCAGGCAAGCCGTCCGCAGCTTTGAGCTCACTTGGAAGCGTTGTGGCTCCAAAAGCAGGCCGAGGTGGTGCTTCCTTCGAAGCGTCAGGTTTTAAACCCTCTCTTGGCTTAGTTAAAGGTGCTTCCCCAGGTTCGCCTTCGAATCCAACGATCGATTTGACTTTATCATCCGGATTGATCTTCGAATGGAGGTCGCTTGGTTATTTGGATCATGACTAGCAGGCTGTCTAAGCGAATTTGTCTCAGCCGGGGAAGGACGGCTACCCACTCCAGTCGAGTTTGCTGAGCAGGTTGGGGAAGAATCGGGCGGCGTATCTTGATCCGGATTTGGATACGGGCGCCCGTGGGACGACGGGAGGTGGGATGGACAAGCTCTACCGTCTGCTCCAACCTGGGTCGGCGAAGAAGTGGAGCCAGAGGGATTGCCGCCTTGCCAAGGGGCCAATACTGAAACAGAAATCCCCGATAATGTAGCACTTCAATGGTCAGATTTGCGCTCGACATGGCGCTGCCAAGCCCTCGACCCATCAATTACCAGCCTCGCAGTAAAGTCGTAATTGGGATCGGCAGTTTGATAAGCCACTGGGGAATAACCTGATTTTCGGTTGAAACCAAGCGAGTATTGCACAAAGCTGTCGGGTGGTTTATCGCCCAGGCGTGGATGATAAAGCCCCCACGCCCGCCCAACCCACACTTCAACAACGTTGGGGGCCACCTCCAGCTCTTCCGGAGGCAAACTAAATGTGACCACTTCGGTGCGCGTTGGTGGGAGGATCGGGTTAATTTGAAGCCGGCTTGCCTCCACCTGCTCCATCTGCTTTTGAAAGCCCTTGCGATACCTTTGGAACCGCAAAGCATTTGAGCGATCTTCGAATTGGAAAAACTGACGCGCAAGTCGACTTGCCATGTCAGCCTGTGCCTCAAGCTTGACCATTAGGCTATCAAACTGATTTGCAAGCGAAACCTGAACTCAGCATCCTAGTTAGCTTCTTACCTGTGGCGGAGGTTTAGAATCCTTTTCTTCCTTTTTCATCGGTGCTTCACAGTTATAAAATGCAGCCGCTTCCTTTGCACATTTGTTTATATGAGGAATTTTGGGAACCTCGGGAGGATAAACTCTGAACCCAAAGGAAGCCCAGCGCTAGCCAGACTAATTGCTTCATCAAGCCGTTTAGCTTCGTTCATCTGCCTCTTCGCAGCCGCCAGGTCGCCGCCCTTCTTAAACGCCACCGCTGCACTTTTAAGCCCAAATTGCCGCTGACGTAACTGTTGTTCGCTAAACCGAGGCGTTATTTTTACATCTGGCGCTCCTTCATTTGATATAAGAGCTGCAAGTTCTTTCTATATAATCAGCATCCCTCTAACAAATACTACCCACCATAATTTTGGAATCTTCATAGATTACAGGCACATTCACTTCATCCTCAGAATGTATTTTTAGCTCGTCGAGCTCCTTCTAATTTATCATTAAAAAATTCAATCTGCGTACTAGAAGCTCGGGATCAACTATCCCAGTTTCTTCTCCTTCACTATGGGAATCCTCCTCTGACAACCCTATATGAGGAAGTGGCTCCAACAATGAAGGGTCTATGGAGGCAAGCAGATTGTCGATTTCTTTATTAATTTGCATGAGGAAGAATCCAAGTCCAAAACCGACTCGTATCTGACAAAAACTAAAGGTAACGTTTTAGATTCATATTCGAAAGTAAAACTGGTAATTTTGATAACAAAACACTCAACGCAAGTATCCAACATTGCACCAAAAGGTAAACTCAAAACAAACGTATAAAGCATACGCCTCACGAAAACAAAGGGTTTGCCAAAAAATGATTTGGCAAAAACAAAAGGAACGATAAAATTAACCCAACTAGTAAAAAATGCAAAAAAATCTGAAAAAGAAGACGTGAAGTAAGGAAAATTTTGAGCGGAGTTCAAAATATAAGCTGCAAAGATTCAAAAAATAGCAACAGAGTTTTGATCGGCAGCTGAGATCTCAATAGATTATGTTACACGTAGCTAAAATAAACGCCTCTCTTGCCAAGTACAACGAAGTTAAAGTAAAATCTGCAAGTTCGAAGTAAGCAGTTTGAAAAGAATCCAGCTTCATCAAAATAAACCTTAAAAGATAGGTTCAATCTCTACAAAACAAGCTGCAGCTAAGCATCAATAAATTTCCGATTTGAAGCAACCAAAAGACAAAAAGCAGTTGTCAGAAGTTAAAATTATCCAGCTTAAACAGTCACATTGATCAATTTTAAATTTTTAAAGATGAAGTAATCAATTAACTTGTACAATAAAAATAAAGCCTAGCTTAGGAATCCCCAAGCTTTAAAAGTACTTGGTTGGTTTATCTGATCAAGTTTAGAGCTTAGGGCTTGGTACTTTTTCAGCGCAACTGAAAATAAGGTGAGTGGATAATCACACTGGCGCAATGATTTAGGTTAGGCTAGTGTCATAAAAGTCCCGAGTTTGCCAATCTAAGAATATTCTCTCCTTAGTTTTACTCTTATAGCTTATATATTTATTTTTGTCTAATTTTCCTTTGATACCCTCAGAATCCTTTTCCCTTAGACTATTTTTTTGATTGATCAGATATGATACTTAATCAATTTAAATAAAACTCATTCCATATATAACTTAATTTGATATCTTCATTTCCTGGCTTTTATCCCAACTAACCTAACAATATCCATGCACATTTCTCATTACCACCCAATGATGACTGGCTTCTGCAATGTTGAATAAAAATAGCTTATCCAGTGCTAACAAATGCTGCCCCTTATGATGAACCTGAGATTCTAGTCACTTTACAACAGAATGGTGATCCTGCCTGGGACAATACCCTGGAACCTGTGAGTAACTTCCCCCTGAAACAAGTGACCAGTATCTATTTTATGAGAACCTTTGCTAAGCAGAGCCTGGGGAAGTTTGACTATACCCCAATTGATAATAAGTTGAACAACCACAATACCTGGGGAGATAACTATGGTGTGAGCTCTCTACAACAATTGTGAGAAGTAGCCAGTTGTAAGCATAGGGAACTACTCTTATGCTTTGTTGGACAATTACAAGTCTGATATTATGAAAAGAGTGTTTTGGATGAAATTAGCAATAATATCTGCCAAAAGACTCTGGCTAATTCTCAGTGGAACCCCTCAAAATGAGGCAATACAATTTTCCCCACTCCTCAGCTAAATAGGCTACAATTAGTAGCAGGGTTATACCAAATTGTTGGTAGAATCAGGGGAGCCATTTGGAGGTCCCTCCCCATCTTACAACTAATTTAGTTCAACCTACAGCATAGAGATCAGCCCCTTTTATAGGGCTGGAGGGGTCCTGCAAGGTGAAAATATTTTCCTAACAAATGATTAGATAATATATCAAAATCTTACCTCACATATTTATCCTACCTGCTATTGCCCTCCATCAGCTGTTCCATCAAAGTGAGGTGAGTCTCAAGAGCTCCAATAGGTCAAATCCCTATATTTCCTAAATTGGATATTCATAGCCTGATACAAACTTTGAGCCTCAACACAATTAATTACTAAGCACTGCGATATTAAAGGGTTTGCTTCTTGACCCTTTCATTGTTATTAATAAATACTCTAAAAAATTCAACTTTTTATTATTAATTATAATTTCCCCTTATTTTTAAATCTGAATGGTCAATTGACCCCTGTTAATTTTTTTCCTAGCAATAGAGAGAGGTAACTTTTCCTGCAATTATTGAAGGATCCAGGGCTGTGTAACACCAGTAAGCATCCCAATCCCCTGTATTCTAACAAGTGGTGCTCACTAAAGGGGGTAATAAACCACAAAAACACTTTATTAAAATGGAAGGTGTTGGAATAATTAACCCACACAACCTCCCCACTGTCTCTGAACCCCGCTATATGCATTATCACCTCATCTAGCCAGTGCACTGTCCTGACCTGAATCACTTGAACAGTGCATTTGCCACACCTCTCATGAGGCTGCTCCAATTATCTCTAAACCTCCTTTAGGGACAAATTTACCCCAGGTGAGGGTAGAATAGCCTCATTCCTCTTTGTTTATAAGGCTGTTATGGAAGGGACAACCTATCCCCAAAAAATAAAGCATATCCTCCCCTGCCTCAGCCACTCCACCCACAAGGTGATGGTACCTTATATGGACACCCTTAAACTTGGCAGAGGTAAGAAAAGCCCTCATTGATGTGTTTTGGCTCTTTACAGAATTTGACTATGAAGAAGCAGGCCTTTATGTGCCTCAGCATGAAAAAGGAGAATTGCTCACTACTTTTGTTGATTGGTTTTATGGTAAAGCTCAGCCCTTAGTGCTTGCAAAAATGTTCCCTCTGGATGATTCTCTGGCAGCCTTTCTGACTGGCTTAGCTTCTCACCCTTCTATAGCTCAGCATCTTATCTCTGTAAAACGTCACCTCCAGACTATCCGTGATATCAAGGAGACTCTGCTGGAGGTTGCAGATATTTATAATGCTGAAGCTACTTCAGGTGTTAGGTAAAACCACCAGGTTTTGACCACTGAGGATTACTCAACAGTAGCCCCGCCAAAGGAGGCTATGATAATTTCAATGGGCACCCTATGTTGTTTACTACTCTGAGCCCAGCACCTGTGGTGCAGCTCAAACCTGACCTTCCTCCACCCAGACAACCTGAGGTTCTCAAGCTAGTAAGTCAGAGTACATCATCGTCAATGAGGAAGCGCTCCCTGCCCCCATGTCAGGGAAAATCCTGAAGTTAGTGGAATTTCTGAGATTACAGATATCATCCATCAGATCAAGAGGATATGTGATGAAGTTAGATCAAATAATTGCATATCAAATGAATAATTGTAGAATAAATGTTTGATTAATTGTTTAAATTACCTTAATTGTGATAATATTGAGTCAATTAATTGCACCAAAACGAATATACAATGAGACTGAGAGATTCTCACTACCTTCCAAAGCCATATGCAAGTTGTAATCCCATAAGCTCCAGAGAATAATTGTACACTGTTTTCAAATCAATTAAGCTTAAGTAAGTCCAGGAATTTGGATCATATATAAAACCAAGGCATTCATATGGTTAACCTTTGCGGTCAATCAAAATATTTTATATTATGTAAACACTATTAAAGTTATTTACTAAAGCGTTAACAATCCCGAACTACCACCCCAAACTTCAAGAAACTACCTTCCACATTTTCGCTCCTAAAATCATATCTGTGGGCAGCTACCATACCAGCAAACCAACTGTTTATTCTAGTTGTATGCATCTAGTGTCCTTGTCATACTGGATCCAAACCCTTGGTTATGCTAGCTCATGGTTAGCTATCCCTAACCATGACAGTGGTATGCTAGTCCCTGACACCCCACCTTGCCACCAAGATCCTCTTCTGTTAGCCAATGAGCCTCTCCAAGTGGCCCCAACGCTTGTTCCTAAGCGTAAACCCCTCTCTCAGGTACCATTTGCCCCTGCCAATAATGGGTTAAATGACCAGGTCACAAAAGCTAGGCTGCCTGCTCCCCAATGCACATAGCGCTGAGTGACCCAAAACTGGCATAATTAAAACATCTACCTCCCAGATGCTATCTCCCTTGACCTCTCCTCTATCCAACTCTAGTCCAAAACCTGTAGCCATGGGGCAGTCCAAACCTGCTACTTTAAAAGTCAAAAATAGAGTCATGACAAATGCAGCGCCTCCTCCAAAATGAGTAGGGTTGAGGAGCGGCCTCAAGGCTCTTCTGCAATGAGGATTGCCCTGACCCTACCCCCACTCCTAGAGACTCTCTGATGTGCATCAAAACCCCATCTGATCATGAATATGAAGGGGTTGTGAAGATGTGGGTTATTATGTTTTAGGATCCCCAAGTGAAGTAGAGGTACCTGACAGGGCTAACCTGGAAAGCGTGGATATGGCTAGGTTACCCCGCAGACTATATCTCTATCAGGTGCTGAGGGATCTGGAGGTTATTGATACTGCCAGTGACGCTGACCAGCTAATTGACATGCTGCTCTAATCAACTCAGAGTGTGCATACACTGTAGTATATCCAAGATAAATGCCCTGAAACTGCCAAAAGACTTGCTTCTACTCTCCAGCTGAAAAAGGTCCTCAGTCTTCCCCCATACTTGGGGGAACCTTAACCAAAAGGGAGGTTGTTGTCAATGGAGTATGAGTCGTTGCTATACTTGACACTGAATCCCCAGTGAACGTTGTATCATCAAAGCTTATGAAAAATTAAGCTGGCCCCTTACCTCAACTATACTCAAGAGTTTGGTACTGCTGGTCCAACCAACAATTGCTTTATTGAGAACTACCTAACTTTATCCACCCAATTTGGGAAACTCCTCCTCTTGGCCCCCATAGTGGCTTTAGCCAACAATACCTATGACATGATCATTGGTAAACAGTTTATACTTGAGTATGACAGGATTATTAATCTAAGCAGGGATATATCTCCCTGGTTAACTATAAGTTTCCCCTGAATCTGGACAACAATGAGATTAATAAAAAAGAATATGCTTTCACGGTTGAGTATCCTTTCTCCACCTTATCCCTACACTACACATCGATTGGGTGGAATACAAAGATGCTGCCTGAATTAGTGGACGCCTTAGAGGGAATTTCGTTCTATGCAGCCAAAGAGGTATAGATTAAAGCGGGTGAACAAAGGGTGATTGAAACCAAGATTAACCTGAAAATCCCCAACAACTGCCTGCTGCACATAACCAGCATTGATGGAATCAGAACCTTAGAATTCAAGTATTACCAGGCATCCTAGACCCTGCCTACAATTGACCTATCAATATTCTGCTGGGGAATCTTACCAGTAAGGACATGGTCATAAAGAAACATCAGAAGATTGGAAAAGCTATTTGATATCAATTAAGGAAATTAGATCCAATGCATCAGGTATATGTAAGATATGAGCCTACCTGATGAAAAATAATTATTTACTTTACCTGACGTTCATATCTTAGATGAACTATTCTCTACAGAGTTGGAAAAAGTCCAAGCCTTGTTATATGCCTAAAGTGACATTGTCTCAACTTTGGCAATATTTTGAAGATACGCCAAAGGGTTTTTGCGCAGGGTTGAGCCCACTGAGCAATAGAATGGACGGTATGGAGAGCGTTGCTTCTAAGAACACACTTAAAATAAATTAACATAATATAATAAAATAGGAGCAATTACCCTAAGACACTTCTTTATTTTAACTTAATTATTACAGCAGATCCTTGCTGCTCCCTCTCTCTTTCCTCCTAACAATCTTTTTCATTTAATCTTCTTTTAACGCTTATATATCAGTGACTTCATTTAATACTGACCCTTTTGCATAGACTATTTGTTCCTCCATATTCTCATTGGTTCCAGCAGAGTTTACTATTCATTAAATTCACTATTGCCTTATTTTGAGGCAATCCACTCATTATTTGTTGTACGTCAACATCACCTTATTGCCTGATTTGGAGGCAATCCGCTAAATTCTTGTTTGAGGCTCAGTACAAACTATTGCCTTATGTCAAGGCGATCTCACAATATTCATACTACTTGGTTCAGCCAATCTTGCCCATTCTGCTGTAGCTACCTAGGGCTTAACTTCCATTAATATTGAAATCTTAAAAGACAAATTTTATAATCTGAGACTGAATATGGTCATATGATGGGTTGAAGTGATACCATCAATGTTGGGGATGCTTGTCCTATCTGATATAAGCCCTAATATAAGTCAAAAGTCGAGAAGCAACTGATGAGAATGGAGCTCAAATAACTACTAGACGCTGGGCTCATAGTACCTTTGCAAAGCCCTGTTTATCACCTCAGCTCCTTATAAAAAAGAAAAATGGCGGTCATCATGCTGTGATGGACTGCCTCAGCTAAACAACCTCCTAAATAAGGATAGATGTCTTATTCCTCATATTGATAAAGCCATAGAGCAGCTCTATAGATCCATATTCTTCTAGTTATGGACTTGGATAACGGCTATTGGATGATTTATTTCACTCCCTAAGATCAATAGAAATGTGCTCTTAATTGCAGAGAAGGCCTATTCCAACCCACCTGACTATCTCAGAGGTTGTGCAATGCGCCTGAAACTTTCCAGTGAGCCATGGACCACATCTTACAAGACCTCATATTAAGTTGCGTCATCATCTATCTTGATGACATCACAGTTTTCTCCAAGACTTTCAACGAGCACCTCATGCACCTAAAGGAAGTGTTCCAAAGCTTTCAGGCAATTGGCATCAAGCTGAAGCCCTCCAAATGCAAGTTCTTCCAGAAGAAGCTGGATTTCCTTGGGCACGCTATCCTCAAGGTGGGATTCAACCCCTCCAAGACAAGGTTGAGCAATTTCAAAAATGCCTAAACCTAAAGCCCTTTGCGACATCCAGGCATTTTTGGGCATGTTGGTGCATACTATCAATTCATCCCCAAATTCGCCAAGCTCAGTGAGCCCCTCGTCCGCCTTCTGGCTAAGAACGCTCCATTCCATTGGGGTTCATAACTAAAAAGCTGCGTTTGAGACCAAGAAAAAGTTGCTGCAACAAAACTGACCCTCGGCCACCCTGACTATGTCAACCCATTCATGTTATTAATTAAAGCCTCTGACTACACCGTTTAGGCTATCTTTGCTCAGTTGGAATAAAATGGGGTTGATCATCACATGTCTTATTTCAGTAAGCTGCTGTCAAAAGCTGAGCGCAACTACAGCGTTACTGAAAAGGAGCGCCTTACCATCTTACTCAATGTCAAATACTACCGCCCTTTTTATAGGGACTTCATTTAAAGTGGTTACTTACCACGTCTCTTTAAAGTGGTTTCAGAATATGAAAGATCCCACTGGGCGGTTAGCTCGCTGGGCACTTAAGCTCCAACACTATGATATGAACATTGATCATTGAGCTGGGACGTGCCATATGAGCGTTTATGGGTTATCATGGCTGCCTATTCTTCACCTTGACAATAGTGAAGAAGAGAGGTTGCATGACCTTCTATGACTTCTGACATGTGGGCTGATGAAGATGAACTAGTAAAGAAGATGCTAGCATGGCACTCCCATTAAAAGATGGAAAGTGGGAAGTTATATAAGAAAGTAGGTGTAAATTGGTTGCCCTATCTCCGGCCTTCAGAATAAGTACCTGTCATCTTGGTTTCTCACACTATCATGGGGCATGGCGGAGTATGCAAAACCTATGAGTGGGTAAAAGAGCGGTACCATGGTAGAGCATCATGAAACCATAACTGAAGTCTTAAATGCCTTCCTGACCTGTAAAAAACAATCCATCTTAAAGACCTAATGTCAGTATCAACTTATGACTCCCCACCAACCCTTCCACACCATAGATTTGGACGAGGTAGGTCCTCTACCTCAAACTACAGATGGAAACCGCTATATCTTGGTTGGTATTGATCATTTTACTAAGTGGGTTGAAGCTGTTTCTTTTTCCACTCAGACTGCTAAAGTTACAGCTACTTTCTTACACCAGTACATCTTTACGCTTCATGGTTGCCCCAGGTCCTCCTTTTTTATAATGGAAAAAAATTACCTCCTAGGTAAATCTCCTTGCCACCTCCATGGAAGCACAGCTCATCTTGTCCTATAATCTATCCACCAATGGTGCCATAAAAAGCGTTAATGGACCCTGGTCTCTATACTTAAGAAAATGGGCAACATATACCCTCTACACTGGGACCATTACTTACCCAGTGCTCTAATGACCTACCATATTAGTTACCATCAAGTCATTAACATGTCTTCTTTCTGTGTACTGTATGGGAGAAATCTGGGGTGCCATCTTTATTAGCCAAGAATATTTTCTCTGACAAGACTAACCCTGAGAAAACCATAAAAAAGTTAACTCAACGCATCATTAAATTACAATCAGAGGCCATGACTAATTTGGCAAAGACTATCACTAAAGAAGGCCAGACTTGGGACCATCTAGTACTAAAAAAAGAAGGCCAGACTGCTAATGAGCTCCAACCCCCTCTTTCTTAGTTCCAAGTATCCGACTTGGTACTGTATTTCCACAACCAAATCACTCCTAGAAGTGAGAAACTAGTTCTACCTGGGAAAGCCCATTTGCAGTTCTGGAAGTTCTTAATTACACTTCTAATGGAGCAGGTTTTCGCTTGAAGTTAATTAGGTAAATTATCCCAAAAAGTGATAAATAAAGCAAAACAGGTTAAATTTTGACCTAATTTTTATTATCAAAGGGATGAAGTAATTATAGGTTTCATAAAGGTTCAGGATCTATTTGATCTAATTAATCACTGAGTGATCAAATCTTCTATCCCTTGTTTGGTAAAAGACTGATTGTTATTATTAACCTTGATAGATTTAGAAAAATTACGCTCTCCTTCTGATAGTGCCAGGGGAATTGATGGAGTAGAATTTTCAGAAATGAGAGAATTTGGCAAAATCCTAAAACTTCCCCCTCTTTATTCAATCACAAAGGAGGGTGAATTCTTAAAAATCTGGGATAAATTCAGTTTATCATTATATTAGTATCAACATGGACAATTAGGTACTCTAATCATTTTTGAAATATAACTCAACAAGGACCAGAGCGGTTGGATTAACTTCTCAGTTTGCCCACCAGGCCAAGAGTGATAATACATAATGAAATCCTCAATCTGATATTCAGGTAAGGCGGTTTTATGCTGATTGCTTATTTGTGTCTCCTATTGAGTGGTTACTTCAATTGATTTCATGGCTTGAGCTTGAAGAAAAATAATCTCATCAGCCAGATTTTGCATAACTAAATCAGATTTTTTGGGTATGCTTTCTTTAATTATGGCCTTAACACTAGAAGGGACTTATGGATTTCACCCATATATGCATTTGAAAGGTGACATCTTGATGATCCAATGATAGCTTATTTAATATGCAAATAAGGTAATTGGTAAGTAGAAGTTCCATCAAGAGGGATCAGTGGAAGCCATCAATCTTAAAGTTGAGACTAGAGTTCCATTGACTTGTTTGATGGCTCCATCTGTGGACGGATTGTAAGGAATGACAAATCGTTGGATAATATTGAATAATTTCAACAGTTCCTGTAAAAGTTGTAAGGTAAAATTTGTCCCATTATCTGACATAAGGACCTTGGGACATCCATGTTGAGTGATAATGTGCTGGTAAAGGAATAGCGCCATAGGTTTAGCAGAGGGGATGGCAATGGATATGGCCTTGACCCATTTAGTTAAGTGATCAACCGCCATAATAATGTATTGATGGCCATGCAATCCCCAAGGAAAAGGGCCTACAACATCAATGCTTACCACTTCAAACGCTTTAGTCGGGGGAATAACTTGATTTTGATAAGTAGGGTTGGTGGCTCCTTGTCTAACACAAATGAGACACGAGTTAAGGGTCTCTCAAATGAATCAGTCATATTATTTTAATAATATTAGGTTTTCAACCATACTTGAGTTTTCTTTAACCTGCTATGACCTACTTGTCATGTCCCTCCATAACAGCATAAAATCTTAAGTTTGGGTGCAAAAAGGGTAATTACTTGGATTTGATCTTTTTATATGAGGCTCCTTCTCAAATCATGGTCTCTTTGGTGATATATTTTAAAAAAGCTCAATCCTCTTCAGATTCTCGATCCCACAATTCCAGTCATCCAATAAATTATATAGGCGTTCTTCCTTTCCCAAATCTAAGGTCAGTATAGGCTTTCAGGACAGACCATCAGCATTTTGATGTTAAGCACCCATATGATGAACAATAGAAAAATCGTAATTTTGTAATCTTTGAGCCCAATGGGACAATCTCCCATCAGGATCCTTCATATTTTGCAACCATCTTAAAGAAGAAGCTGGTTGGTAATAACAGCAAAATGGTTACCATATAGAAAGGATGGAAGTTCTTAATAGCTAAAATTACAGCTAAACACTCCCATTCAGTTACACTGTAATTACGCTCAGCTTTGTATAATGTCTTGTTGTAAAACGCAAAAGGATAATTGATCTGCTCTTTGTCACACTGGGATAAAATAGCTCCATTAGCGACATTACTTGCATCAGTATGCAGGAAAAAAGCTTATCAAATCAAGAATGAATTAAAACAGGTACATTAGTTAAGGAAGTTCATAGAGAATTAAAAGACTGTTCCTGAGCTGAGCTTCACTCAAATGGCACACCTATTATAATAAATGGAATAAGGGTTCTGTTATATCAGAAAACTTGGGTTTAAATTGATGATAATACCTAATCATACTGAGGAAGGCTTTTATGTCCCACAAGGAAGTTGTAGATGTCATTTATTGAATAGCTTAAATTTTATCCAAAGGTGGTTGAATACCTCTAGCTGATACCAGGTGACCTAAGAACTCCATTATATTCTGAAAAAAGAAACATTTGAATGGTTTGAGCTTTAGTGAAGAATTCTGCATTAGCTTAAATTTTTTAAAAGGTCCAAATGCTCAGTAAATGTTTTCAAAAACACAGTAATATCATTCAGATATACCAAAACACAGGTCAGCTTTAAATCCTGTAACATAACATTCATGGCCCTTTGAAAGATTGTTGGGGCGTTGCTCAACCCTTGCAGCATAAAGGTTGGCTCAAATAAGCCCTTGTTAGATATTAGGGCACATTTAGATTGGTCTTCTAGGGCTAATTCAATTTTACAGTATCCGCTAGCTAAGTCCATTACCAAAAAATAGGTTGAGCCAGCACCCACCAGAGAGAATCATCAATCTTTGGCAAAGGGTAACTATCTTGATAAGTACTGGCGTTTAACCTACAATAATCCATAAACACCCATTGTGAGCCATCCTTTTTCTTACCAGTAGCAATGGGGAGGCCCAAGGGCTGTTGGAGGGTTTCAGTAATCCAGCCTCCAAAAGTTGGTGTAACTCTTTGGCGACGGATTTCTCCACTTTTGATTTACAATAGGGTTTGTAATGAATAGGTGGGTGATCTCCAGTGTCAACGGTATGTATACTCCTTTCATTTTACCAAAATTGTAAGTATGCTTGGCAAATATGTAAGAGTATTCTTCCAATAATTCTAGTACTTGTTTCACCTGTTCTTTAGTAAGATGCTTCCCTATTGCAGGTCCCACAGTAAGAATCTCCTAACTGGCTTCCAATCACTATCCTTGTAAGCTTCCAAAAGTTTTAACGTCATTAATTTGATATAGGGGTAAAATTTGACATAAGCAATTGGATTTTTTATCTAACATTTCTGATCATTGTTAATGTTTGCCAATAAACCAGGCAACGCTCCAGAATATGCATAATCCAAAACTTAAGGACAAGGCAAGATCTCTTTAGCAGAAGGGTTTGAAAAGCCTTGGACTTGCAATAGATGGCCCTTGGTAAAAGAAAAATATAAAAATGTATTGATAATAATCTGAGTTTTTGGCGGAATAATCACAACCTCAGGTGAATAAATAGGCATCTCTTTTAATTCATCCATCATAGGGAGTAATTTTACTCAAGGGCTTTCAACATGGTACTAAATGGAATATGACCTTTTTGATCTCTCTAGCAGACATAACCAACGTCTAGTATGAGCATGTTTGGCTAAAAGAAATGGAACTCTATACCCCAAAAGGGATAGAGAAGAGTTGGAGTAATTAAATTACTAAAATTTCTGCTAAAATTGAGTCCCCAAGAGAAGGTCATAACTCAATTTATCAAGGACGATTGCAGGTACTGTATAGGTTAACTTCCCAATTGTCAATGGGAGTGACAAAAAAGCTCCAATTGATCGAGTACCCTGAAAAACTAAAGTGCCTTATTCTTCATAATTTTAAATATTAGGCATTAGCTTAATCTTCTTGATAAATTTTGATCATATTACATTAATGGGAGATCCAGCGTCAATAATAGCTTTGGCATTAATTTTATTCACTTGAAAGTCAATAGGAAGATTGTATTTTAAGCTGAGAGGGTAAAGCCAACAAGGAGGGAAAGGAATGGGAAGAACGTTCATCTTTATTATATTCTACAGGGTTTTGATGTTCCTGGTACGTTTTCATAGCATTATCAGATGAAAAATCTTATCAGTTTTGTCTTTTTTCTTCTTTTCATCAGCTTCATTTTTATAACAACGGTCTTCAGTATGGAAATATTGGCGATATTAATTACACTGAATAGCTCTAGCATTCTTAGGCACAGAGTAAACTTTAGGACGAGTGAACCTTGAAGAGTTGTAGACTCAGGGTTTTTCAGAAAATTGAGGATGTAATTCTAAAAAGGCCTCTTTTATGTCTAAAATACTTTTGAAGTTCTTTTTTACGCTGATAAGGTAGACTTGCATCTGAGTCCTAGAAGTAAAAGCAAACATAACAGCAGTAATAGCGTCACCCAAATTCAACTATCCACATGCTACCAAAGTCTGAGCTTCCTGATAAAACTGATGATCAAAGTCTTTGACAGATTCATTTTTGCGGGTCTGTATGACCATAAAATCCTGTTTTGGAGAGGATAAAGTTTGCATATTCCCAAATTTTTTGAACAATGCTTCCTTAACCTGAGACCAAGTAGAACAAGTCATTAAGTGGGGTACCATGATACCTTGGACCAATCAAGTAAGCCAATTAGGTAAGTAATTCATCTTTTGATGATCTGTGGCCTCACTCAGAGCCTTCTCATATAGATAGAGGAAGGAGATAATACTGCCTTTCTCAGGAAAGTACTTATCTTTGAATACATGTTTAAAAATTACTGGAGCATTAGAAGTTAGAACACGCACTCCAGTTTGTTCTGATTGAGTGGAGATGTAACGGTTAGAGTTTAAAGCTTGGGAAGAATATTGAGGATAAGGACCAACTGCCTCATAACAAATTTCATTAACCTGACATCTTAGATCAGCATTCCCCGCTTTTTCATCCAATCTGAAAGATAATTAATAAATTTGATACTGCTGTGCATGGTACTTAAGCTCCAAAGTTTTAATATCCACTTGAAGCAGTTCCCCCTTTTCTTCACAAGCTTGTAACAGGATGTTGGTATTCATTGCCCATTTACCCAGATTATTTAATTTGTCAGATAAGGACTGAAGTGACAACAGGGGGTCAATAGGTACCCCATTGGGAGTTAAATTACACTTCTTGGCAAAGTTAATAAAATTGCTCATGTAAGCGGTCCATCATGCTCAATAGAAAGTCAATTTTTTGAAAGGATCCTGAATGCCCATCTGCATCTGGGGGTCCCTGAGGTCTTCCGCATCTGGCAGTCTGAGGGGCCTTTTGACTCTGGGAGGACCATGGGGCCTATCAGTGCCAGGAGGTCCATGTAAACCTTCACTCCCAGGTAGACCACGAGGTCCTTCAACCCCAGGAGGACCCATAGCTCCAGAGGGTTTCTCTACTTCATTGACTTGGAATTGAATTCTGGAGTACAATTGCTCTAATTGGAAAAGATGCTTCTGATTTCCTCTCCCCACAATTGACTACGCTCAGAGAGTTGGGAAATATCCTCTTTCCATTCTCGCTGAATTTCCTGGACTCACTTCCAAAACTGTACATTAACAAAACTGGACATCCTATGATCAAGATGAATAAGCTGTTGATGTACTTCATTAAGAAGGGTCCAATTATTAATGATGGAATCATAATTATCTCTGATAAACTCAGAGGCAGATTTAAAGAAAGGTAACATAATTATTTAAGGACTGGAGTCCTTCTGATAAATTAAACATCCCTTGATGATGCATTCCCACTACCATTAATAAATGTTATAAGGTAGAGTGTACAAGCTGATGCAGGTATTGCTTGGTGTCAATTCCTGGCATTTGGGAGGTTTGCAACACAACCCGCAAGATAGAGGGTATGGCATTGGAATGAGATCAGTGGAATAAATTCCAGGAATTAAGGCCCCCTTAAGCATTTAGATTGATAATATTTTGTAAAGCCTCAGATGGGATTTAAAAGTTCATTGTAAAGCTTAAGTTAGGATCATAAAATTCCAGGTTGCACAGAATTCCAACATGGATGGAACTCTTGGGATTTCAGTTCTAGTTGAACAGACCCATCGTAAAATACTGCCTTTCTCATGATCTTGAGCTTATTCAAGCGAAAAATTAGAATCCATAGTAATGATTGACGTTTTCACTGGTGCATAACTTAGAGTACCCCTGTAGTGAGAACCACTCTGGAAGTTTTGAATTGCACTTTCAATAGAGCAGGTTTTCTCTTGAAGTTACTTAGGTAGGATTCTCCCAAAAAGCGATAAATAAAGCAAAAACAGGTTAAATCTTGACCTAATTTTTATTATCAGAAGGATGGAATATTTATAGGTTTTGTAATGGTTCAAAATCTATTTTATCAAATTAATTGCTGTGCAATCAAAATTTTTATCCCTTGATTAGTATGAGACTGATTGTTCTAATTAACCTTTATAGATTTAGATAAATTACGCTCTCCTTCTAATAGTGCTGGGGGAATTGATGGAGTAGAATTTTCAGAAACCAGAGAATTTGGCCAAATCCCAACAGTAGTCACATATGAGTGAGGGGATGAGTACTCTATCAAATCTCTTGCTGCTGGAGTCACTGTCAACTGCGTCCATGGCTGGTTCTTGCACCTTTATTCACCCCCTAACACTCTAAAAATTATTGCGAGGAAGGCTGACCATGGGATGGACACTTCCAAATTTGACCCAAAAGAGACAAAACTTAGTAACAGGGAAGGCACCCCAGAGAAGTGATGCTATCTCTTGTTGCCAGCGGGAACGCCACTTATGGGGAGGGGGAGGGAACGTGTGAAGAGGCCGTAGCCACAATTGAACATGTGTGGAGGAAGGGGTCTGATTTGATGAACCAAATTGGGAACCAGGAAGAGACCAGCTGTCAGCAATGTGGTGGGAGGTATCCAAACATACACACCTGAAAGTGGTCCACCAAATGAGACCAGAATCTGTGGACAGCTTCTGGGAGGGTGTGGGTGAAGCCTGCGATGGCATCCAAGACAATCGTATGGATAGTCCACATGGCGATTGCAACCACCAGAGCTCAGAGGGAGGGTGGAAGGGGGGAGGCCATTGATAAAGCAAACATAACTCTTGAGAGAAAGAAGGGATGTGTTTGATCCTGGCCAAGCAGACGTTGAACTTCGCGCCATATCACTTTAGAGGTAGGACATTTCTCCAGGCGGTGGAACAGCGTTCCATACTGGCCACACACGATGCAGGATGAGTGTAAAGTGTTAGAGCGCTCAGCTGTATGGTACACCCACCTCAGGCAGCATCACACATGGGAATAGATTTGAGTCTGTAACAGAGGATGGTGTGCGTATTTTCAAATAGTCTTTTGGGTCTCTATGGAGTAGGGGATGTCCATCATGTTCAGGTAGTCCACCCTGGATAGGACATGGGGTCGTGTTAGATCACGCCATCTTGAATGGGTAGCCCCTGTACCTCTTATGTGAACTGAGGAGAGGGGCGGCCTCTCTGGGCTGTGTGTCCACTAATATGAATTCTCCACTCAGCGCTCCGCATGGAGAGGAGGATTCGTTTGTAGAGGTTTTAGTCCTGTGAGGACCTGTGGCTGATGGGTGTGAAGTCAGGTATTTCATCAGGGAGTGAGGGTTCGATGGATTGTTGAGGCCCAAGGCGCGGGAGAAGTTGGAGCGAGCCACGCGGGACCAGTGTTGGGAGGGGAGCGTAGGGGTGGTGACGGCCGCAATCCAGGTGCCCAGGATCTTGGCAGCAAGGGCTTTGAAGTCAAGCAGGCCCATGCCACCATGATTTTGAGGGCCAAACATGACCTCTAACCGCACTGGTGGAAGGCGGCCCGACCAAAGCCATCCTTGCAGCAGGGCATACAAGGATTTAAAGAAGCTTGGGGAGAAGGGGATGGCGTGGGCTCCAAAACAGGCTTTGGAGAGGAGCATAGAGTTGGTAAAACAACCCTGCCAGTAAGGGAAGTAGGGTGGGCTCTTAGGGAGGCGATGCGCTTTGTCACGTTGTCTAGAATATGACTCTCCATTACTGCTGATGCGTACCCGCCTGCCTCCACCCACACGCCCAGATGGCGGACTGGCCATATGGTAGGGCGTGGCACAAAGGGGAGCACCAGTGGGGCGGTGTGGGGTGAGCTGGGAGGGCGAGCACGTGTGCGAGCAGATGGGATGGGCTGAGCACTGGTTGCTGGGGCCCAGCAGTTTTGAGACCAACCAAGGAGGATGATTTCATTTTTGGAAGCATTCAGTGCAGCATTACTCACCCGGGAATACTCCTGGATGGGAGCTTCAAGTGCGCGTGCATCTTTATTATTGGACACCCCAACCACACAGTCATCTGAAAACGCCATCATCTTGACTGGGGCTTGGCCTGGCACATGGACCCCAGTGAGTTGGGCATTCACGTTTCAAAGTAGTGGGTCAAGGCTGAAGTTGTATAAGAGTGGGCTAAGGGGGTCCCCTTGTCGCAAGCCCCTTTGAGGGCGGACTACTTCCGTTAGGAAGCTAGGGCCACGTACTGCTATTGTTGCAGATTCTGTGAGTAGCATCACCCAATTGATGGAGTGAGGGGGTAAGCAGAATTGATAGAGGCAGGCCCTGAGGTATCCCCAGTTTACTCTATCATAGGCCTTCTGTTGGTCCTAGAATACAAGTGCCCCAGAGGCTGTGGACTGGCATGTTTTAGCCACAGAGTGCACGTTGTCCCAAATCGACCTTCTGGATATGCAACCGAATTGTTCTGGGGAGATGGCGGCAGATGCTACAATCCCTAAACTGTTAGCTATGATTTTTGTTAAAATTTTTGTATCCGTGTTAATTAAAGAAATGGGGCGCATGTTGGCTAGGTCTAGCTTGTCCCCTTTCTTGAAGAGTGTGACGGTGAAGGCCTCTTGTCCTCCTGGTAGGAGGCACGTTTCCAGAAGGCTCTGGTTAAGTGAGGCAAGCAGCAGTGGGGATATATATTTGAAGTACTTTTTATAGAATTTATATGGAATGCCATCTGGGCCTGGGCATTTCCAGTTTGGTGCACCGCGGATGGATGTCCATAATTTGTTTGGAGTAATCAAATTCATTATTTCTGGGTATCAGGAAATGGTGCGGATGTGGGCTCAGTTAAGAAATTTCGCCACTTCAGCCAGCTGAATTAGATTGGATTGGTATAATTTGGAGTAATACTTCTGTGTTTTGATTGCCACTTTGGCTGGAGTATCCACGGTGGAATCATCTGATCTTTGCACCTGTGTGCAGGCCACGCTCTGTCGTGGTGCGAAATTTTTTTATTAAATATGCGATGCACTTGTTGCCCTCTGTAATGCGTTTGGCCCTGTACTGAACACAAACCTGAAGTTTGTGTTGCCTTTTGAGCGCGTTGAGGTGTGCGGCTGCCTCCGCCCAAATCCGTCCCCATGCAGGGCTGTATCCTGTAGCTGGGATGTTGGACTCCAGGTGCGACAACTCTGCCAGAGCGCGCGAAATGACAGCTGATGTGGCTTGTGAGCATCTGGAGGAGAGGTGGCGAGAGTGGCGGATGGTATCCTCTTTGAAGGCTGCCCATGTGGAGATGGGGTCCGCGCAAAACGGTGAAACAAACTCTTATGCCAAAGTTGCTGATTCCACCCAAGTGGAAAATCCTGGCGATGAAAGTTCAGGGGGGCAGAGTTTGCACCAATGTGGGGCCTCAGCCACTGTGACAGGTAGGTGGTAGGTTATTGAGACCAGTTGGTGGTCAGAGAATTCCATTTTTGTTGTTTTGAAGTGGGAAATGTGTGGTTGGAAATTTGCTGGTGTAAGGATAAGGTTGATGCGGGACATGGACCTTAATTGGTCGTTGTGGATGTGGGGCACGTCATGTTTTTGAGCAGCGGGGCTCGCCGCAGCAGCGCATCCAATAACCCAAGGGTGGCCTTTAGAACGCAGAGTTCTATGTGACTCTGGTGGGCTTGGGAGGAGGAAGGCCAACGGTCTGTTGGTGTGTTTAGCCAACAGTTCATGTCACTGACTATGAAAGGGTCTGGGGGTAACAGGAGGGATTTGACCAATGAGAAAAATTCCTGACGTTCTTGTGCACAGGTTGGGGCATAGATGTTGATGATAGCATGTGCCACGTTATCCCACGAGAAAGTGACAATGAGGACTTGGCTATTGAGGAAGGATTCCGACAATAAAAATTTGAAAAAATTGTTTATCTGAACTAGCACCACACAGTGCTCCGACCAAAAGGATAGGGATGGGAGGAGCATGGTTTTCCAAGCATCCTTGGAACCTCGCGGACAGTGGGACTCCTGGATGGCCAGAATATCCATGGGTAAATTTTGTTGTAAAAAACTCAGTTTCCTAGCCTGGGATGGTGAGGCCTTGAGTCCGGCAATATTCAACATCCCTAAAGTGAAGGTTTCCCCCATTGAACCTTAGGTGCGAGGGGGTGGGCACCCAGGCCCACTAGCCTCTTCTAGATCCCCATGGGCCTTCACAGCAGCGCGGTTGTTTGCAGCAACGCTATTGGTAGTTTTGTTGATTTTTGAAGAAAGATTGCGTTGGCTTTTGCCTTTGCTTTTTGTTTTCTTAACATCATACAATTTTTTTGCAGTGCGGATGAGTTCAGTGCACCAATGAGTGGGTCAAATTTTTTTTTCAGGTAGGTTGGAAACCAAGTTGGTTTTGACCGGAGCTTGATTGCAAAGATCAGGTGAAATTGAGTTACCCGTCAGATCCTCAGATTGGGTGGCCCAATTGGCATGGGCTTCCCAATCTGATTGGTTGATGTATTCCCATGTTGCTTCCACTGCGAAGATTTTGATGTCCTCCTGGCGTTGGAGTGCAGGATAGTGGAAGTGACTTTGGCCGCTTCCTTGGCCACAGCCCTGCGGGCCTGAGGGCCTTCTTCTGCTCTTGCAGGGAAATAGGTTTTACCAGTAGGTAGCAACCTTGTGCTCCCCACGGGAAAGCCTCTTTGGTGCTTGCAGTTGGTTTGTAGTGCGCCTCTCCGCTGGCCATGGCCGCTGAGGGGTGCTCTTGGAATGTGATGCCCTCCTTGGTGGGGCATGCATGTGCCTTATGGCTGAACGCGTCACAGTGGGTGCAGATGGGGGGCGCGCTGTCCATGGTTACCCAGAAAAGGTGGGTGGTATGCCCTTCAATTTCGATATATGTGGAGTGTGGGATCTGGGTTAGGTCCTTTGCAATCTCCTCAGTTGGGGTCAGAACTGCGATGGCTTTGCTGGTGCACAGGTGTGGCATCAGAGTAAAGTGTTGCATCTCAAAAGATTGTATTTCGCCATAAACGGTGAGACCATCTTTCAGGTGCTGCTCCAAAATGGCACGTTTTACCATAGTAGGCAAAAAGTCAAACATGAGGAAAATTTGGTTTGATTTTGTCCATCTGGTGCATTTGGTTTTGATGACCTGTTGCCCTTTGAAGAGTCAATCACTACACACACCGCAGCAGCCTCATCTGCTGCCTCCTTGTTTTCGAAACCTAGGTCCAGCCAACTGCATGACATGGAGTGAGGTGTGACATACACCGTGATTGGGAAAAAAGTGTGCACATCCCCACAAAATTTTTCCCATAAAGCTATTTGTTGGATGTCCAGAAACACATGGACTCCGAATTACACCGATGAGAGTGGATGGGAGTGTGGCGTGTTGATGTACTGGTTGCTTCGTGCTTGCCAAGCGAGGATTTCTGGGGAAATAGTGACCACCAGTTTTTAAAATTTTTTCTATTCCACTGGTTTCTCCGGGGCGTTTTTGAACGTTTGAGACTGTGGGCCTACCACCTGCTCCTCTTACCTTACTTGCCCAACTGCTCCCTGACATGGGTGCAGACTAATATCCTCTGTGAGAAATCAAACTAGATTCAGACTTGAATTGAATAGGTTGCAAAAGTGATTGCAATGAGAGAGAAAAGTTTTCACCCCTAACACTCTTAAAAGGGTTAAAGTTGGACTTTTTCAAGTCTAATATTGTAAAAAGAGCATTTTGGATGAAATTATCAATAATATTGGATAAAAGACCATGGACAATTCTTGGTGGAAACCCTCAAAATGAGACAATACAACTTTCCCCACTCCTCAGCTAAATAAGCCTACAATAATTAGCAGAGTTACGTTAGATTATCAGCAAAATCAGAGGAGCCATTTGGAGTTCCCTCCCCATCTTACAACTAATTTAGTTCAGCCTACACCGCAGAAACCACCCCCTTTTCATGGTGTTGAAGGGGATCACGAAAGGTGCAAGTATTTCCCACCTAATGATTAGATAATATATTAAAACCTTACCTCATGGATTTATCCTATCTGCCATCACCCTCCATTGGCCATTCTATCAAAGCGAAGTGAGTCTCATGAGTTCCAATAGGTCAAATCCCCATATTTCTTAATTTGGACATTCATAGCCTGATCTGAACTTTAAGCCTTAACACAATTATATACTTTTAAATTTATTGTGGGGAAGGCCGACCATGGGACGGACACTTCCGAATATGACTCAGACGAGACAAAACTTAGTACCAGGTGAGGCACCCCAGAGAAGCGATGCTATCTCTTGTTGCCAGCGGGAACGCCACTTATGGGAAGGGGAGGGAACGTGTGTAGGGGGCGTAGCCACTATTGAGCACGTGTGGAGGAAGGGGTCTGATTTGATGAACCAGACTGGGAACCAGGAGGAGACCAGTTGCTGGCGACGTGGTGGGAGATATCCAAACATCCACGCTTGAAAGTGATCCACCAAATGAGACCGGAATCTGTGGACAGCTTCAGGGAGGGTGGGGATGGATCCGGCGATGGCATCCAAGACAATCGTGTGGATAGTCCACATGGCGATTGCAACCACCAGAGCACGAAGGGAGGGTGGGAGGGGGAGGCCATTGATGAAGCAAACATATCTCTTGACAGACTGAAGGGATGTGTTTGATCCTGGCCTAGCAGACGTTGGACTTCGCGCCATATTACTTTAGAGGTGGGGCACTTCTCCAGGCGGTGAACAGCGTTCCATACTGGCCACACACGACACAGGATGAGTGTAAAGCATTAGAGCGCTCAGCTGTACGATACACCCGCCTCAGGCAGCGCCACACATGGGAGCGGACTTGAGGCTGCAACAGAGGATGGTGTGCGTATTTCCAGATAGTCTTTTGGGTCTCAGTGGAATAAGGGATGTCCATCATGTCCAGGTAGTCCACCCTGGATAGGACTTGGGGTCGAATGGGGATCACGCCATCATGGATGGGTAGCCCCTGTACCTCTTGTGTGAACTGAGGAGAGGGGCGGCCTCTTTGGGTTGTATGTCCACTAATACGAATTCTCCACTCTGCGCTTCGCATGGAGAGTAGGATTCGTTTGTAGTGGGTTTTTGTCCCGTGAGGACCTGTGGCTGATGTGTGTGATGCGAGGTATTTCATCAGGGAGTGGGGTTTGATGGATTGTTGAGGCCCAAGGCTCAGGAGAAGTTGGAGCAGGCTGCGCGGGACCAGTGTTGGGATGGGAGTGTAGGAGCAGTGACGGCCGCAATCCAGGTGCCTAGGATCTTGGCGGCATGGGCTTTGAAGTCAAGTAGGCCCATGCCACCATGATGATGAGGGCTAAACATGACCTCTAGCCGTACTGGTGGAGGGCGGCCTGACCAAAGCCAACCTTGTAGCAAAGCATACAGGGATTTGAAGAAGCTTGGGGAGAAGGGGATGGCGTGGGCTCCAAACCAGACTTTGGATAGGAGCATAGAGTTGGCAAGAACAACCCTGCCAGTGAGGGTAGTAGGGTGGGCTCTGAGAGAGGCGATTCGCTTCGTCACGTTGTCCAGTATATGGCCCTCCATTACTGCTGACGCGTATCCTCCTGCCTCCAACCACACGCCCAGATGGCGTACCGGTCCTATGGTAGGTCGCGGCACAAGGGGAGCACCAGTGGAGCGGTGTGTTTTGAGTTAGTAAGGCATGGATTTGGGCGAGCAGCTGGGCTGGGTTGGGAACTACTTGCTGGGGCCCAGCAGTTCTAAAACTGACCAAGGAGGATGACTTCGGTTTTGGAGGCGTTCAGTGCCGCGTTGCTTACCCGGGAATATTCCTGGATGAGGGCTTCAAGCGCGCGTGCATCTTTGTTATTAGACACCCGCACCACGCAATCATCTGCAAATGCCATCATCTTTACTGGGGTTTGGCCTGGCACATGGACCCCAGTGAGTTGGGCATTCACATTTCGCAGTAGTGGGTCAAGGCTGAAGTTGTATAAGAGTGGGCTCAGGGGGTCCCCTTGTCGCAGGCCCCTTTGAGGATGGACTACTTCCGTTAGGAAACCTGGGCCACGCACAGCCATTGTTGCAGATTCCATGAGCAGCATCACCCAGTTAATGAAGCGGGGAGGTAGGCGGAATTGTTGGAGGCAGGCCCTAAGGTATTCCCAGTTTACTCTATCATAGGCCTTTTGTTGGTCCAAGAATACAAGTGCCCCAGAGGCTGTGGACTGACACACATTAGCCACTGAGTGCACAGTATCCCAAATCGACCTTCTGGGGATGAAACTGAATTGTTCTGGAGAGATGGTGGCAGATGCTACAGTCCCTAAACGGTTAGCCATGATTTTTGTTAAAATTTTGGTGTCTGTGTTTGTTAGAGAAATGGGGCGCCAGTTGGCTAAGTCTAGCCTATCCATTTCTTGAAGAGTGTGACTGTAAAAGCCTCATGTCCTCCTGGTAGGAGGCGCGTTTCCAACAGGCTTTGGTTGAGTGAGGCTAGCAGCAATGGGGATATGTATTTAAATTATTTTTTGTAGAACTCATATGGAATGCCATCTGGGCCTGGGCATTTTTGGTTTGGCGCACCGCGAATGGTATTCCATAATTTGTTCGGAGTAATTAAATTCATTATTTCTGGGTATCAGAAAACAGTGCGGATATGAGCTCTGTGGAGAAATTCCGCCATTTCAGCCGGCTGAATTGGTTTGGCTCGGTATAACTCAGAGTAATATCTTTGCATTTTGATTGCCACTTCGGCCAGTGTGTCCACAATAGAATTATCCGATCTTAGCACCTGTGTGCAGGCCACGCTCTGGCATGGTGCAAAATTTTTTGAAGAAGTATGCAGTGCACTTGTCGCCTTTAGTGATGCGTGTGGCCCTGTATTAGACACAAACCCGATGTTTGTGTTGCCTTTCAAGTGCGTTGAGGTGGGCTGCTGCCTCCACCCACTTCTGGCCCCATGCAGGGCTATATCCTGAGGCTGGAATGTTGGACTCCAAGTGGGTCAATTCCACCAGCGCATGCGATATAACTGCCAATGTGGCTCATGAGCATCTGGATGAGAGATGGCGATAGTGGCGGATGGTGTCTTCTTTGAAAGTTGCCCATGTGGAAATGGGGTCCGTGCAAAATGGTGCAACAAACAATTTTGCCAAAGTTGCCTCTTCTACCCACGTGGAAAATCCTGGCGACGCAAGCTCTGGGGGGCGGATTTTGCACCAATGTGGGGCCTTTGCAACTGTGATGGGTAAGTGGTATGTTATCGAGACCAGTCGGTGGTCAGAGAATTCCATTTTTGTTGTTTTGAAGTGGGAGATGTGGGGTTGGAATTTCTCTGGCACTAGAATAAGGTCAATGCGGGTCATGGACCTTAATTGGCCGTTGTGGACATGGGGACGCGTCATGTTTTTGAGCAGTGGGGCATGTCATGGCAGCACATCCATTAACCCAAGGGTGGCTTTTAGAATGCATAGTTCTATGTGACCCTGTGGGGCGTGGGGTGAGGGCGGCCACCAGTCCGTTGGTGAGGTTAGCCAACAGTTCATGTCACCAATTAGGAAAGAATTGGAGGGTAGCGGGAGGATTTGACCAACAAGAAAAATTCCTGACGCTCTTGTGCACCATTTGGGGTGTAAATGTTGACAATTGTGTGTGCAACATCATCCCATGAGAAGGTGACAACGAGCACTCGGTCATTTAGGAATGTTTCTGAAGATGTAAATTTGAAAAAATTGTTTTTCCAAATTAGCACCCCACAGTGCTTCGACCAAAAGGATAGGGATAGTAGGAGCATTGTTTTACAAGCATCCTCGGAACCTCGTGGACAGTGGGTTTCCTGGATGCCCAGGATATCCACGGGTAAATTTTTTGTAAAAAACTCAGTTTCCTAGCCCGGGACGGGGAGGCCTTGAGTCTGGCGATATTCAGCGTCCCTAGAGTGAAGGTTTCCCCCATCACACCTTAGGTGTGAGGGGGTGGGCCCCCTGGCCCACCAGCCTCTTCCAGGTCCCCACGGGCTTTCACAGCAGCATGGGTATTAGCAGCAACGCTATCGGGGTTTTTGTTAATTTTTGCAGAAAGAGTTGCATTGGCTTTGGCCTTCGCTTTTTGTTTTCCCAACGTTGGACGAATTTTTTGCAGTGCGGATAAGTTTGATGCACCATCGAGTGGGGCAAAAATTTTTTTTTCAGTTGTGATAGGTCCCAAGTCAGTTTTAACTGGGGCTTGGGTGCAGCGATTGGGTGAGATCAGATCTCCCATCAGATCCTCAGATTGAGTGGCCCGTTCGGCTTGGGCCTCCCAATCTGATTGGGTGATGGATTCCTGAGTTGCTTCCGCCGCGAAGGTCTCCATGTCCTCCTGGCGTTGTGAATGTGGGATGGTGGTGGTGACCTTGGCCACTTCCTTGGCCGCGGTCCTATGGGCCTGCTTGGCCTTCTTCTGCTCCTGCGGGGAGATGGGCTTTACCAATAGGTAGCAGCCTTGTGCTCCCCACGGGAAAGCCTCTTTGGTGCTTGTGGTTGGTTCATAGTGCGCCTCTCCGCTGGCCATGGCCACCGAGGGGTGCTCTTGGAATGTAACACCCTCTTTGATGGGGCATGCATGTGCCTTATGGCCAAACGTGTCACAGTGGGTGCAAATGGGGGGCGCGCTGTCCACGGTTACCCAGAATGGGTGGGTAGTGTGCCCTGCGATGTCAATTAAGGTGGAGTGCGGGATCTGGGTTAGGTCCTTCGCGATCTCCTCAGTTGGGGTCAGAACTGCGATGGCTTTGCCAGTGCACAGGTGTGGCATCAGCATGAAACGTTGCATTTTGAAAGATTGTATTTCGCCATATATGGCGAGACCATCTTTCAGGTGTTGCTCCAAAATGTCACGTTTTACCATAGTAGGCAAAAAGTCAAACGTGAGGAAAATTTGGTTTGATTTTGTCCATCTGGTGCATTTAGTTTCGATGACCCATTGCCCTTCGGGGAGGTCGACCACTACGCGCACTGCTGCAGCCTCATCTGCTGCTATTTTGCTTTCAAAACCTAGGTCCAGCCAACCATGCAACATGGAGTGAGGTGCAACGTACACTGCGGTCAGGAAAATTTTGTGTACATCTTCACAAAATTTTTCCCATAGGGCCATTTTTTGGATGTCCAGATACACACAGACTCCGAATTCCACCGATGAAAGTGGCTGGGAATGTGGCGTGTTGATGTACTGGTTGCATCGTGCTTGCCACACGAGTATCTCCGGGGAAATTGTGACCGCCAGTTTTTTTAGATTTTTTTTTCTATTCCACCAGATTCTCCGGGGCGTTTTCGAATTTAGAGGCCGCGGGCCTTCTGCCTGCTCCTCTTGCCTTGCTTGCCCAACTGCTCCCAGACATGGGCGCAGACTAATCCCATCTACGAGATTATCAAACTAGATTTAGTCTTGAATTGAATGGGTTGCAAAAGTGTTTGCAACAAGAAAGAAAAGTTTAACACAATTAAATACTAGGCACCAAGATATTGAGAAGGTTTGATTCTTGAACCTTTCATCACTATTAAAAAAGTACTTAAAAACCCAACTTTTTATTAATTATAAGTTCCACTTATTATAAATCTACGTGGTCAATTAACCCCCTAATAATTTTTTGCAGCAGTAGAGAGTATCTTCTCCTTAAATTATTGTTGAAATCTCGGGCTGCATAGCACCAGTGAGCCTCTTAATCCCCTGGATTCCAGTAGGCTTACTTAGGAGGAATTCCCATTTAGAAATGTTGAGTTTTTTAAGTTTAAATGCCAGTAACTTCAAGAACTATGCAATTATCAATTGCAGTAGTTCCAGCGTGAATTCCTAGTAGAATTTTGAGACCCTAGGGCAATCTCTTGGCAGCTTAACTAAGACCAAGGCAAATATATTATTTTAAACTGGCAATATCATAAGTATAAGCTAAGCAAAAAGTTTGGCTAAAGTGAAGACTACTTTATTATAGTGCTTGTGAACATTTATAGGTTTAATCTAAGTCTGAGATTGGGTAAAGTACAATGTTTCACAAATCAGTGCAGTAGAATGAGTAGGATTCCACTAAACCTGAACTTTTCTTATTGCTTTTCAGGTTCAAGCGATCCCCAACTTGCAAAACTTTTATAATTGCTTCAGCGAATTTAGGAGTAATTTGAGCATATAATGGATTGTCCTAGAGTTTATCACTCATGGGTATTTCAGTCACTTCCACAGTGGTGGACCTCCATTGTGCAGATAGTGAATCATCCGCCATTTGTATTTCATTTTCATGAGCTTGAATTCCATTACTCCTGACAATGTCCCCTCAAGATCTTGCCAAGGAGGGACAAAGCTATAGAGAAATCTAGCATGACTCAATTTATAATGGAGCTGGATTGGGTAAAGGCCATCGAATACTCCAATCCTTAGTGTTAGATTATGCAGTAAAATCTGGAACATAGAGTATCAAGTTTATGGACCTAACCTCTTGCCAATGGTGTAAAACAATACCAGATAACTAGATTTTACTCAATAAAAATTGGTTTTTGAGCCTTGCTTCAATCTTCTTCACATTTACTTATAGTCCCTATAGACTTGGCAGCTAAGTCTTGTAGCCAAAAAAATTCATCTGCCAGCCTTCACATCACAAGCTCAATTGCTTCTGGGGTGGAGTTCTCCAATATGGGTGAACACTCAAGGTTAGGACTGGTTCCTGGCCATAAGAAGCATAAATTGGTGACATCTGGATAGCCCAATGATAACTCATGTGATATGCCAATAGGGCTATTGGAAGATATTTGTTCATCATGATGAGTCAGATTGAGGTATTTTACGGAGGATGACAAAAGAAGATCTGACTGTTCATTCCACTGCTCTATTGGTAGAGGGATGATAGGGAGCAGTGAAGGAGGGATAATTGGCCATCAATTAAGTAAGGTCAATGATTACTTGGGATATGAAGTTGATTCCATTATCAAACAGTAGTACCTTTGGGCTAACATGGCATATAAAGCTTGTTTGAGTAAAAAAAGAAGCAGCACCTTAGAAGTGGGCGAAGTGCTGTAAATTTTACATCCGCTGCATCAGGAATTCCATTAGTGTGCCAGGCCAAACAGTATGACTGTTGGCCCTTGCTGTTTCATCTTCATATGCTACCTTTCCCTACAGGTCCACAGACAACCCACCAACCTATCAGACCAACAACTTCATCTTGGCGCAATTAGTCCTTTGTGAGGCAAACAGCTAGCCCTACACCTTTCTGAGTGATTCTCAGCTCTGTCTCTTTTCATCCCTATTGGGATTTTTGCCCATATTCTCAGCCTGCTAGATTATCTGGAATCGCTAGGGGAAAATTCCCTAAGGCGAAGTGAATGGGAAATTGGTTGGCCTGAGTTTTGGAGTAACTATATTTGGGGGATTTTGGAATATTCGCCTGGTCTTATCTGTCAGGGATCAATCTGGACGAATACTTAAGATCTCATTAGGCGGAGTTGCCAACGAAATAGGGTCATCTGATATTAATTAGCTATCAGGTGTACCAATTGGGATCAGTTGGGTTTCATTACCGACTGATTTTGGAATGAATAGCAAGTTGTGAGGTGAGTGATGCTGCCTGCAACTAGCAAATCAATAGGTTGGTGCATGACCTGCCTTGATGGGTAATAAGTCCCATTACCTAAGCAGGTTGCTAGCCAAATATGGTTGATTCACTTGAATCGAGAGGAAAACATTAGGTACACGTTTTCTGACTCTTTTCATTTTAGGTCTCAAGGATGTCCAATGATGGAATCCTAGCCAGGATGGGGAAGACCATTGCTGCTGAGATAAGGATGAGTGATTTAATGGCAACGGCTGCCGTTTCATCAAAGAGTTGTCAACTAAGGGTTAGACAGCCAAATTCCCCACTATATATATTCCCTAGGATTCACTATAATAACATACAGGTAATACAGGAGATAATTTCAGATAGTAAGAGTTATTTAGTTCTAAGTTATCCATTTGGTATATAGTTAAACTATCATCAGCTTCCATTGCGCTGTTCTGTCTCAAGGATATTATTGCTGTGTGCAATAATTGGAAGACTCTTAGAGAAAAGAGTAAAGATCCAAGCGGGGATCTAGAGAAGAAGGAGTCACAATTGGGGCTAGCTGCCAACTGTGTGCTGGACCAAAGAGACTGTCACCAGGGTATCTCAGCAAAGATCAGGTTAAACAGGGCAAGGAAACAAATCCCTACAAGTACGACATCACTAGTATTTAATCAGGAATACTGGATGAGCGTTAGGCTGAAATATAATTCATACTCAACTATGGATAATAGTCTCATACTATTATTGATTAATAATTCATTCTACTATACAACGCGACGAAGTGCACAATTAAACTGAACCTGTGCAGTAAAAAGGTTACTAGGGTTGTTGCTGATAATAACTCAACCAAAGTAAATTTTTAAAATTCCCCCTCAAATTTAATAACCATCTTTCCCTTGTTGTTGGTGAACAGTTGGCCAAGTTCCTGTGGGGGCTTCCCTATAGCTTCAGGTATTGGGGTTAAATGTGCTGAATGCCCCTAGGTATATTTACCCAGCACCTAAACTTGGGAATCTTCAGCTTAGCCTTCCACTGCAGCTACCCTCTGGATTTATTAAAGCAGCAAAAGAGTAGCTAGAGAGAAAATTTTATCAAGGGAAATTCAGGTATCTATAATTAGATGACATGAGTAACTTTTGAGCGATTTTAACAAAAATAAAAAGGATTACTAAACCTAAACCTACCTCCCCCATTCACTCCCTGATGACCTCGGATTCTCCACTGGCTGCTCCCATGTGGGACAGTGGCAAAGCCCATCTAGAATTTTACATCCGTTGGGAAAACATGCCTGGACTGTGTTGAATGGTTGACTGGATCTAAATTGTTGGTAATTATAAACCAAAAATATCCTAAGTATATCTGAACTTAAGATTTGTGGCCTAGCAATTTCACTTTATAGTATTTGACTATGATGAAATGGGCCTGAGGGCTTGTTGGCTAGGTTGGACTTAATAATAAGTATCAACTTAATGACTTGGGCACGTGGGCTTTGTTGGTCTATGTCAAAATTAGTTTTTAATGTTGATCAAGTTTTTGATCAAATTAATTACTAATTAGTGGTATGAATCGACTTGGTATGTGCTGCTGATTGCTTGAGAGAGAAAATCAGTTTAGTTATTTGAAGATGCACCTGAAACGCCATCTTGAGAATATTGACATTATTTACACTGACCCTGAGGCTGTGCGAGATGCCCTGAGTTGAAGTATTTGTAGACACTCAAACAAACATCTTTATGTGTTCCTCTGGCCAAGTGCCACTGAAAATGAGACGTCATGGGTACGATGTGGTGAACATCAAACCATATAAATTATCTCCAAGTTGATACTAATAAAAAACAATCAACTATTACCACAAGTTCATAGTTTAACTTATAAGCTTTTTGTGTCTAATACTTTACATTATATTAAGTTGAGAATTTACCTGGGATCAGTAAGATCAGGGAAGCGTGCCATCGTCCAAGTAACGACAGGAGAATACTAATTTGAAGTGCTATTACCAAGGAGTTATATCTTGAACTATAGTCACCATCTAGTCTATTGTCGCCATACAATAGACGTATGAAACTCCACCATACTGCAGAAGAAGAACCACCCATCCAAAGTAGACCAAAATTTCAACAGGCTAGTTCTTATAGTCCTACCAAATCCTTAGGTCAGTTCATTCCACCCAAGGATCTCTCATCCACCTTGTACATGCCTAGGCTGTGCCTCACAGCCAACTCATTTTCCCCTGCTCCCAACTGCATTTTGGCCTTTGAGTCAAATATGGGAAGTTTTTCACATACGCATAGAAAGCCCTTTAATGACATGTCCCAGGCGGTGATGATGCCAGCTGGTTTTATAGATTTCTGCCCCTTAAGGGGGTATTTTAATCTTGGCTTCACCTGTAAAGCTGATGCTGCTACTGCGGCCACCGTACCCCTGGTTTTCCAGGGCATCCCTATCCCCACAACATGCACCCAGCTCCTTACAGACACCACTATGGTGGTTCAGTTGGAGGGGTTGCCCACTCACTTTCCCCCCATGAAGCTCAATAAGGAGTTGATGGAAGGTTTGGCCACGTACAGTTCCAATATCATCCTTCAGTTTGTGGCCCCCAATGGGGCTACTCGCCTCGTTGGGCCTTGGGCATTTGCCACGATCAGTACAGAATTACATAAAATTGGTTTATTGATCTCCCCCCACTGTCATTCCTTTGCCCCTGACCACCCATTATGGCCCTGCGTTGAAGGTGAGCGGACCATCTGTCCATCCTGCTTTGATTTGGATCACTCAAAGCGTAAATGCCCCTCTCTTGTTGCTTCTTCTGGATCCACGTTGTCTCCATCTGGACCCAATACGCCACATATCCCACTGCCTTTCTGGTATGGGGTACAACCCTTACACCCTCCCCTAAAGCCTGCTGCCACTGCAGCACCCGCAGCTTCCAATCAGGCCCCTCCTCAGCCCAGTGCCTTTTGCGCTTCAACTAATCAGGAGATAGTTTAGACAACAGTTCATTCCCATATTATCCTTCAATTGAAAGTCACAGCCCATCAATTCACTAACCTGATTTCTGTTATAAATTGAACCCATGGACCTCATTAGATGAAACTAATGAAGCGGGTTTTGTTATTGAAGACTCAGAAGTCCAAACCAAAGGATTTATCCAGGTACAGCGCCCCATTCAGTTTTCTCAGCATTTTTACAGCTCTCAGCTGGACGCTCTTGTGTTCTGATCTGCCCACCAGCTCGCTGTTGCAGCAGCTGATCACCCAGATATCTGCAACATCTGCGAGGTGGATGACACAACTGTGGCGATATTTACCAAGGGTCTACCTCCTCCCATTATTGCCCTGACCATGTCCTCGCAGGGAAAATGTGACATCCTTAACCTTCACAAACAAACAACTGCTGACATCCAGAAAAGTTTTTGCCGCTTTTCAGGCCAAACCAAAAGTCACCCATGCCACCATCACTTTATTATACCAGCTTCCTTCCATCTGCCTTCATGTAAAAAATGCTTTTCCCATTACCTAGGTGCAATTTTTGCTGCAGGTAATTTCCAAAACTATCCGATCATCAGCAACCTCAACCCTTATGTTGCTGATTACCCCACATCATTGCTCTCCGCCTTGACCTGAACTCTTGCCTATGATGAGGACTCTGATGCCAAGGATGAGCTCCACAATCCCCCTTTCCATTCCGCCATGGTGGGTTGAGCAGCTCGTTGCTGTCCCTTCTGGTTGGTTGTGTTCTCGTTCATTTGTGTTTCACCCACTCATTTTGGGCGGTCAAATTATTCTGTTTTGGTTGGTCTGTTCATTCATTTTTTTTCTTTTTGAGCTTTGGTAATGTCTGTCCCCTGGCCGATGTACCTTGAATAAATTTAATTTATAATTAGGCAACTTATTGTCAATCTAATGCCCACCTATTAATAATTATTGGCATTTATTGCTGGCAACCCAATCCTCCATCAACGTTCCTCTGGAAACCATTTCCCTAAAATACATCCCAAACTAATGCCAAATATAAGTTCAAAACATCCTTGGCATCTGTTGGTTCAATCTTTATATAAATTTATAATATAAAATATTCTTTGAATACCCTCAACATCCTTTGTCAGTAAATAAAATCCTAGGTGATGGAATCATCATCGCTCACCCTTATCAAACCCTTAGCATTTAATGCTAGCAATATGATTATCCTCAGCTTAAGTCGCTGGTAAGCCCCAAATAGCTATATGATTAAATCTTCCCTGGTGTCAGCCACCAGTGATCCCAAAACTCAACGACAAATTATTAATCTAAATTAGTCTAGATTGATAATTATATCGAAATACTCAGCTTCAGTCACCGTTATCATAATAAATACCATTAAATCTATTGGGATTATCTCTGATACTTTGAGATAGCTCAACTCAACCAAATGGAGGACACAATTTAATAAACTATTATTATAATAATATTGAAACTAGGCGATTGATTTAAATTATCCCTGAGTTACTGAACCGTTGATTCAGATATTATGGGAGGAATCCATCTGGTTAAAATCCCAACACAAGTTAACAAAGATGGCCTCAACCCATTTGTTGAAATGGTCAACCACCAATATGATATACTGGTTTCCGTACATTACCATAGGTCGTGGGCTAGTAATGTCAATGCAGACAGTAGCAAATAGAGCAATAGGAACCATGACCTGATGTTGATATGGCGTACTGGCGGGTAACTGGCTAGCACTTGTGATACAGGAACAATAACGTCTTGGATCAACTCAAACATTCCTTCCCATGATATCACTCTCAAGCCACTGATGGTTTTCCTGACATCACCATGACCTACATTTGAATGGCACTCCAAAGCAGTCTCCATTCGTGCTGAGTAATGGACATATGGCAACCAAGTGGGACTACCTTGTTTATATAACAGTACATCCTCAATCCAGGTTCTCTCAGTCATTATATTTAATTGTTGTTGAAATGCAGGGCTGCTTGACTCCATTCCTCTGGTTCACAATAAGGTCATAAGTCAATCTTCCTCAGAGGTGTAGAGGGTCGTATGGGTAGTTGACACAACCCATCAATATTTGAGTGTATCATTCCCACATGATTAACAATTGTGAAGTCATGACTTTTAGGTTTGAGTGCCCAGCGGGAAAACCATCCATCTAGGTCATTCATTTGCTGAAGCCACAGCATGGAGGCATGATTCATAACCACTGTAAAATTCTTTCCATATAAAAGTATGGAAGTACTTAATAGCAAGCAAGGACGCTAAGTACTCATGCTCAATTGGGCTGTAGTTCCTCTCCACCCAAGTTAGCTTTTTTGCTGAAGTAAGCTATAGGGTGATTGTCAGAATTACAGTTCTTTGGACTGTTGCCAAGGTCTGAAAGTGTGCTCAAAGTTGAAAATTTGAAAAAAGAGTCGAGAAGAAAATGGAAGTGATTGAGTACCAAATATTTTATTAGATTAAAATGTGTCAATATTTATAGGGTGCGTAGGGACATGGTGCCTCAAGGATCATCGTGGCCCCATCCATTCAGGATCTTTCATGGCCTTCCAGATTGACCGCCTGTCTGGCACCCTCATTGTATTTTGCCGCCCCATGACCATATCGGTGAAAACTCCACCCCACATGACTCAGGAAGTGGGGATGAGACTCCTAAAATCTTTTCCATTCCTAATAGGCTCAGCAGTCAATTCACTCCAGATCAATTTGGAAGTGGGGAATTCAATTTGTATTTCATCTTAAATCCTGACAAGACCCCCTCAAGATCCTGTTGGAGGGGGATATAGGGCCAAAGGAACTGGCCATACATCCTATTAACCACGGTCCCCTGGTTGACGTCAGCAATAAAGTACTCTGAATTCAATTTATGAATGACCTTATAAGGTCCAGACCAAAGAACGTCTAACTTATTCTGTTGGCCTCCAGTTCAATGGTGATAGAAGAGAACAAGGTCCCCTAATCTTAAAGTTGGTTGAGAGGGTCAGGTGGAATTAAATCAGGTTTGACTTTCTTACTGTAGTGGTGACAATGCCTTGTGTGGCTAGGGCTCGAAGCTGGACAGTTTCAACAGATAAGGTCCTCATAGTTAATTCAGACTTTTAAGGTGTGGAGGTCTCAAGCAATGTCTGGATGCTACTTGGTAGCCGAGGTGCTTGCCCATATAGGGCTTCAAATGGGGACATCTTGATGATTTGGTGGTAGCTTATCATGTAGACAAGCAAAGCACTGGGTTTGAAGTGGCTCCAGAGAGCAGGATCTGAGGTGGCCATCTTAAATAAAATGGAGAAAAGAGTTCCGTTAGCACGTTCTACAGCACCAATAGTTGATAGGTGGCAGGGGGCAGAGAAACTCTGCCAAATAGCGAGGTAAGTTCTTGTATTACTTGTGAAGTGAATCTAAACTGTTATCAGAAAGTAAGGTTTGGGGGCACCCATGCTGGGTGAAAACAGATCAAACGAGGAAGAGAGCTGTGGCTTTGGCAGAGTCATCTGGGACCAAAATCTCTTCAACTCACTTGGTTAAGTATTCCATGGCTAGGATAATATACTTATGGCCATGCAACTCAGTGGGAAGAGGGTCCACCACATCAATGCTAAGATATTGAAGGGCCCTGTCAGGGCGATGACTGAGTGTTGGAATCAAGGATTAGATCAGTTTTGGGATTGGCAAGTCATACATGTCTCCAAGACCTCTTGGATGGTTTTTACCATTTAGTCCCAGTAACATTGTGACTTCATCCATTTGTGAGCCTTCTTATTTTCCACGTGTCCCACAGTAGAATGTCCATCTAGAATAACATCAGTTTGGGAAGAGGGGCAGACATAATAGAGTCACTTCTTATTGACCTTTTTATAGAGCTGCCCATCCTTAATATGAGTGTCTCAAGCCATCCTTCGGAGTTCAGCTTGGACCTTGGGAGTTTCCAACTCCCATTGTTCAGGATAACCTATTAGACCATACAGCTGGCCCTCCTTGGGGGTCAAAGCTGCTAGCACCGGCATCCTGGAGAGGCCATTGGCTTTTTGGTGAATTGTGCCTGCACTATGAACAATGATGTAATCATAGTTCTGCAGTTATAAATCCCACCTGGCTAATTAGCCATCTGGGTCCTTCATTTGCTGGAGCCGCTGGAGTGAGGAGTGGTCTGTAACAATGGTAAAGTGAGTACCATAGAGATAAGGCCGAAAATATTTGATGGCTAGCAAGTCAGCCAGGCACTCCTTCTTGGTAATGATGTAGTTCTGTTCAGATTTACTCAGAGTCTTACTAAAATAGACCACAAGATAAAAAAGTTGATTTTTATTATGTTAGGCTAGGTTAGCCCCAATGGAAACATCACTTGCACCCATAAACAACAAGAAGGGTTGGTCAAAATTTGGGTGGACTAAAGTGGGTTTAGTATATAGAGCTGTTCTCAAGCCGTTAAAAGCCTGTTCTTGTTCAGGCCGCCATATAAATGGCACATTCTCTGCAGGAGGTAGAATATTGGCTCGGCTAGGTCAGCAAACCAGGGGATAAACTGTTGATAATAGCCCACCATGCCTAGGAACACATGGATATCCCTTAATCTTTGGGGGCGTGACATTCTCTATATGGCTTCAACTTTGTCTGGTATAGACTGGATACCATACTTGGAAACTTTGTGTCCCAGAAACTCCAATTCTGATTGAAAGAATGAGAACTTTGAAGGTTTAAGCTTTAAAGAAGCTTTTAGGAGCCAATTGAAGATTTCCTGAGATTCTCGATGTGTACATTAAAAGTTCATGAGAAAAATTTAATATCATCTAGGTAGATGAGGATGCATGAAAGCTTCAAGTCCCCAGGGATCCCATCAGTGACACGTTGGATTAGTGACAGAGGCGTTACAAAGGCCCTGTGGAAACCTTGTGGTCCTTAATAGTCCTTCTTTATCTATGAGAGTTCACTTGGCTTGATCTTTAGGGGCGAGCTCAACTTGCCAATATCCGCTGGCAAGGTCCATGGCAGAAAAGTACTGCGATCCAGCAAGCAGCCAGAGGGAATCATCAATTTGGGGCAAATGATAACTGTCCTTCTTGGTGTTGGAGTTATGTCACTGGTATTCCATCACCACCTGATGGCTGCCGTCCTTCTTCCAAAGCAGCAGGCGAGGAGAGGCCCAAGGGCTTCACGATGGTAATAGGAGCTCAGCGTCAATCAGTTAGTGAGTTTTACCTTCACCTGGGCCTCTTCAACCTTGATTTTTTGGTAAGGTTGGGACTGGAAGGAGGGAGCGTCCCCAGTTTCTACGTGATGCAAGACTCCGTTCATTTTTCCAAAGTCATAGGTTGAAGCTGAAAATAGGTCTGAATACTCCTCCAACAACTCCTATACTTTGTGTTGTTGGTCATCCATGAGGTCCTTTCCAATACTGGTGTTGACCAGGCTGACTGATGGAGGCGTCTCCAAGCCAAAATCCCTTAAGCCAAAAAACTTTGGACATCAGCAATAGCCTCCACCGGTAGAAGGTGGACATAGGTGGCAGGACTTATTGGACCTATTTTTGGGTTTTTCAGTAAGGTTGGCCAATAAAATAATATAGATCCAGCATAATCTGGATCTAGGATCCACGGGCAGGTTAGCACCTCTTTTGTGGACGGGTTGTCTAGGCTGTGGATTTCAAATATGTATCCACAGGGAATGTTAACATGGACCTGGGTGTCAGCAATGACTTGGGACTTCCAAAGTATTGTAGTCGCCATAGATAAGTAGATTGGCATGCCCTCTTGTTCATCAACAGCAGGAGGGGGCAAACGTACTTGAGAGCCCCTAATGTGATATTAGAGCTGACTAATTCAGCCTTCACTCTCCAGTAAACAGGCTCAGGCTTTGACCTCTGTCTTAGTCATGAGAGTTTTTGAAGATCAGAGGGACCTGATTCCCTAATGGGGATAGAAAGCCGCAACTATAATGGAGCTGCCAAATAGTCTCAAAGGAACTGGGTCCTAAGGAGCAGGTCATAGCTAGGATTATCTAGCGTGTCAGCGGGGGTGTTTACAATAAGCTTTGTAGACCTTACTGCTAGAGAGGATTAAGCCCCTATATATTGGGTGCATTGTGGGCCAGCCGTGCCATACTCCATATAATGTGGCAAATTTAGAGTGATATTGACATGCTTCATTAACTTGAATGATATGACGTTCACAGGGAATCCACTGTTGACTATGGCAAGGAATGGATTTTTATGAACTCAAACTGTAAAATGGGTAATTATACC